>JAAGNO010028088.1:0-14821 GCA_033439905.1 Ceryle rudis | reverse complement strand
GGAAGGGAAGGGAAGGGAAGGGAAGGGAAGGGAAGGGAAGGGAAGGGAAGGGAAGGGAAGGGAAGGGAAGGGAAGGAGTTTAACAAAAGCATCAGGGGGTGCGATGCCTGAGACATCCAGTGACTTTCTTCCCTGTAACCTCTTTCCTGTCCCTACACACCCCCATAACATGCTCTTCATGTTCTGGCTTGGCTGCAAGCAATTTGGGGCAGGGCCAAGTAAGCTCTTTCAGCTTATTGTATGCTTGTAAATATATATATAATAATGAGACATAAAAGCAACAACAAATTGATAATCAGAATAAACACCAGAAAAAAGAGCCTGCAGCTCTTTAGATAGTGGGCACATCTTCACCAAACCCAACAGAGGTATTTGCTATGTAGCTGAAGTTAACCACTGTTTATATACTGCCTATGTCTCATGTCAACCTTACTTTACAGTCCTACTGGCAAGAAAACGGTTGCTGTGTGAGCCATACAACTTTTTATCTCACAGACACTAAATTAAATGGTGCACTCTCTTACACCAGTTTAGATCAGTTCTAACCCTAGGAAAAGCAGAGCTGACTTAATGTTTACAGATATCTGCAGGGTGGGGGGCAAGGAGAAGGGGCCAGGCTCTTGTCAGTGGTGCCCTGGGATAGGATGAGGGGCAATGGTCACAAACTGGAACAGAGGAAGCTCCACCTCAACAGGAGGAAAAAATTCCTCACAGTGAGGGTGACAGAGCCTGGCACAGGCTGCCCAGAGAGGCTGTGGAGTCTCCTTCTCTGGAGACTTTCCAACCCCACCTGGATCTGTTGCTGTGTGGGCTGCCCTGGGTGACCCTGCTGTGGCAGGGGGGTTGGACTCGATGATCCCCAGAGGTCCCTCCCAACCCCTGCCATTCTGTGATTCTATGACTTTTGCAGGAGGATGGAGTTTGGTCTCTTCCTTTCCAGTTCAAAATGGCCTTCCTAGTTCAGCAATGGTTTCTGGCTTCTTGCTAGTCTACTACTTTCATCTCAGGTATAGCAGAAATGCTTCCCATAAACTTGAAGCCATCGTGTCAATAACCTCAAATACCTTAATAATAAATGGATTCCAGAACTGGATCTATAACCTCTACAACATACATCGTCCGTGGAGGACTCAAATGAGTAGTTCAAATGATACCAAGGCTAATGAAGTTATCCCAGTCCTGCTCAGAAAAGTGACCACAGTGGCTCCCAGTCACTCAAGACCTCTCACATACGCTCAGTTTACAACTACTGCGTTGCACATTCTGGCTACCAACACTTCAGGCTGAATTTCCACATTTTCACATCCTCACAAACAATAAAGCTTCCAGCTGCCCAGCCAGGTCTCTTGTTCCAGCTGTGCATTAGGTTGCCTTTAATGGTAGTGTAATGTAAACAATCCTATTGACAATGAATAAGGAAAAACAAGACAAAAAACCCAAACAAACCAAAAAACCCCACACCAAACCCAGCGTCTCAGGCACATTGGCCGTGTGTGTTAATGATGCCAGAAGAGATGACTAAATAAATGAGGAATGGAAATACAGCTCATTACATTACATAGTATTTCCTCGATATGTCTGCTGAAGAATCTCCAGCCAAGGATAAGCATTTGTACATGGCAACAAGAGGGTTTATTTCCAAGCTAATTAAAAGCCATGCATTATCCATTTAGTAACCAGCAAATACACTTTTAATTATTATTTTGTAGTGTTGTATTTATCGTGATGGAAAATGTCGCTTTTTCTGTACTAGTGGAAAGATTTGGGCTGTGTCTTTATGACACATCATTCCACTGTAGTTCAGGCAACAGCATTACTGCCTTTGCACTCACTGTTTGGATTTTAGTGTTCAAGAATGTGTCTATGTGGGTATGAGAACGACAGAAGACTTTGGTTTTGCTGTATTGTTTTGGGATTACACCTACAAAACCTGTAGGTGTTTTTCTGCCTTGTAGTATCAACAGCCCTGAATTAGGCATCTAAAAATTAAAACCAATTCCTTCCCAGTCAGGAATAAATAACATTTTGGTCCCCTATCCACGGTGAGCACTCTGAATTGTGACACACAATACATTTTATGTGTGGAGGATAAACAGGGAAGGATAACTACAGTAAGAGGAACTAACAGTGCCTTGTAACCTGACTGGTAAAAACTTCTAGTGCTGAAAAATTTCAGAAAACCCAGATGCTGACCAAGAAGCCATGAAACTCTACATTTGGAAATTGCATGTCTCCCAAGCTAGCTTCTTAACTACCTATCACAGTGGCACTACCCAAGACCCTTCTGGATCTAGCTCTAGGATCGACACCTACAAAGTGACTCGGCTACTCCACAGCCCCAGATTAAAATCCCTTGACTATACCAGCACCCCTGCTAATGGGTATTTCTTCAACCCGTTCTTACACGAGTTCTGAAGATTCATATATAAAGTATGAGGCAAATTCACAGTGGAATTCATAAAAGGTAGGGTAATGCAGAAGGAACTGTCAGAGACAGCAAGTAGTAAAATCTGAGAACAAGAACGTGACTTAGCACACTGTCACTGGAGTCAGTGCCACCCTCCTTTTGAGTTTCTTAGCTATTTTTCTTTTGCCTGGAGTCAGATAACCAAAATAACAAAGCATTTCTTTCCCAAACTGAACGCAAAGAATTAGTGTTTGGGGTTTTCTTTTTTTTTTCAATTAGTGTTATTGGAAAAGACCTTACAGAAAATAGAGCTCGTGTCCACCCTGGTGCAAGGCAAAATAAAATGGGCCTCCAGCATTCTTCACTCCTCTGTTACCTCGTGAGAACTTATCAAAGCTATCTTTAAAAGACCGAGACAACAATTTTGTACTGACCTAAATCTCACAGCACTGAATTTTACACCTGGTGCTTTATTTCTATCCATGTGTGCAAAGGTTTTTTATATACTCAAAGATTGGTGACCATTTTCCCTCTGTTCTTTATTCCTTGAGATGAAACAAGCCAAAAGCTTTCCGTCATTTTGCAAGGCACAAATTTCCTAGCAATTGAGACAATCTTGTTGCAAACTAGTTTGTCTAGTCTGATTTTGTCTAGTCTGTGCATGTCTTTTGTGCATTACTCAAAACTACACACATGGTATCAGCTAAGGCTTTTTCTTTCCAGTTCTGAGAGGGGTGAAGGGACAACTGCACATTGTGGTTTTTAGAAGACAGCATTATATTTGTTTTTCTGCAACTATATGACATGGATGAGTTAGATTCAGCTTTTACGTTTATCTGATCCCTCAGACTCTTTTCGGAGCTATTCATTAGAGTCCTCCTTCATTCTGTCATTCCTACTGCACGTTACTCCGAAACACATTACTTTCCTTGTATCACTGTTGAATTGTATCCTGGGGTTTTTGTCATCAGTTTGCAAAATTAGTTTTGAATTCTAACCACATTCTCCAACATAATTAAGAAGGTCTAGAAGATTTGACTTCAATCTGCTGTTTAACAAGCACTCTTCTGACAGAGCCACTGGTTATTACATGAAAGAGAGTAACACAGGTGATGCCACAAGCAGATGAAAACCAGTATCACAAGTTGATCGCATGGAGCTGTGGTGGCATTTTATTTGTTTGCTGTGATCTTTAGGTGACACAAATAGCAGGTGGGATTAGAGTCTAGGCTACTGCCACGATGTGCCTTGTGAACAGGCCTCTCTCCAGACCTTTCACCACCTGCAAAACCTAGGCTTTGAAAGTCAAGGTGTCTACTCTCCCTTCTCACCCTGACCAAAGAATTTCTTTTTTTACTTGAGGACTTCTCCTTCTACTTCGATCTTTGCATCCCTCGGTTATAGTATTTACTGTAGATGTCAGTTAACTTGAGGGGGAAAAAAACCCAAGGGTATCTAGTTTAATTATGAGCAGATAGTTAATTTATTTGACCAGATACGCTGCACACCATTAATTATGTTATTTGTGTGCATATCCATGTTATTAAATATTCATTACTTCTAACAATTTACAGTGTGCTAAGCTTCATATTTCAGTATAACTCATCAACTGAACAATAAGGACTTGCTTACTTTAAGCTACAAACTCGATTTATACAAATAGATACAATCGCGAGGATTCATTAATAGAGAAAGAGCTGGTGAACTCTTTCATGTTTCTGAATGTGAAAATTAATAATAGCTGTTCCATGAAGGTAGCACCTGACATGGAAGTATTCATGACTTTGCTAAGCTGTGTACTAAGCTGAAGTTCCATAAATTTTGAAGTAACGGGGTCAAATTATTTCCTGACTCCACGCAAGTCAATGGAGCTACGTATACGTATCTGAACGTGGCAGAATGTGACTCCATTTGGTGAAGCAGTTGATACAGATTCTTTAGTGCTAGCCCAGTATCATCGCGGCAAATACTTCACTGGCGCTTTTCATAGTCTGAAGAAATTAACACTGTTAAGCTGTAATGAAGGTATTGATATGCCCAATATACAACATAAACAAATGTAAAGTGCAGTGTAAGAGTCTGCACAGCTAGAAGATTCCTTTTTCTGATAACATGAGAAAAGAAGCAGGTTTTTACTATAACTGATAATGCATTGTTTCTGGATGCACTGCTAAACATAGCAATTGCAGTTAATAGGTAACTCATGCCCATCCCCTCTGGTGCTAATTATCAATGGAGAAAAGAAAATAACTAATCAAGGCTAGTGTATTTATTTTACTAACCATTACTAGTAGAGCAGAGATGCCTAATTCAAAGAATTTTATGAAATAGCTGATACCACACTCACCTCCACGTTTTCTAAATGTGACAAAGAAATACAGTATACACCTGAACACTATGCAAAGAGTGAACGCTCTGTAAATCACAATACTGCAATGAGAAATGTCGATTATATCATCCCACACAACAGCAGTAGTAGTGCCTCAAAAGCTGTAGTAACAAAATGTTGCAAATAAATAACTGAATCGGTTGCAATAGATTTTAGGTGAGACCTGGATATGAGATATTTATTAAGCTAAATCCCCAAGTACTAGCTGAGGTTCTTGTTTTGCCCATAGGATCAAACTGCAGGCAGCCCAAAGCCTTGGTCTATGACCTCTGCATACATGCTACACGGTAGTTACACCCTTAGCCAAGTATGAACTTAGCAACTACAGTAGCAATTCTGCAATTATTATGAAGGAGAGAACCCTCCATAAATTCAGTGCTTTCAAGCTGGCACTTGCTAATTCGGTTACTTCAATGATAAAAGAAAGGATAAATCCTTCATAACTCAGTATCTCTGCATCACATGAAGTTCACTGTGTATCAAACAGAATTAAGAGTGTCCCATAACTGGTATCAGTTTATTCAGGTTAACCAGTTACTGTGCTCTTCCCTCAGGTGGATTTTGTCTTGGAATCCTCTTGATGGAGCTGCATGAAGGAGGGAAGGTTCAGCTGCCCCCCAATAATGTGATATAGTCTAAAGAAAACTAGAGAAAAGCAGGCTTTAGGTTCTCAGGAAAAGGCCGTTTCAGAAAGCTGAGAAGGAAAATGGGAGGTGCAATCCATTTCTCTAATAAGAATTATTACCATTTCAGATGCTAGAATTGGGTAAAAAAATAATCTGTGACCTTTGACAAGACACTTTTTGGAATACAGCTTATTTTATGAATAACTTATTTGATTCGGCTCAGCTTCAGTTCAGTTTTGTGGTTGTTTTTCCACTAGAAACCTAAGGGTTAGGATGGAAAACAGTCTCCGAGTCATCACATCCAGTCACTGGCCATGGCTATCAACTCTATTACATAGCAAATTTACACGATCAAAAATCAGTTTGATTTCTTTATCTCACTGCCCTAGCTAAAAACAGTGCTACTTGTCTATGGTTAGAACCTCCTTTCTTATTTCCGGACTGTTTATTTATAGGTGTTTTACATCACATACCTATTTTGTGACATGAATGTACTTTTGCTTAAATAACTCTTCTCCTTTTTTCACCTTGACAGACAAAAAATATTTATAGGTGATTGTACCTTTTCAACCTCCTTATTACTAGGTGAAATTTCTTTTCGTTTACGTAGACTGTGCTTCTCGTGACAACGTCAGTCGTAGCTTATCTACACTTCTTCAGTTTGAATTCTTTTTCCTGAGCATGAATAATGACAGCTTTAAGCATTATTCCAGACGCGGTTGTATCCAAGCCTTGTCGCGTGCTGTTAACATTTCTCCATCTGAAACTGATAAACCTCCACTCGTGTTTTAAAGTAATACTTGTCTTTGTCGCAACCACATCATGAGTAGCTTATATCCAGAACATTTGGAAAATGAACTTTAATTCTGTGCTGCTGAAAATCACCTCATTTTGACTATTCAATTCCCCTCCACTCCCCCAGCTTTTTCTGCATAATCTTCTTTGAGATTGACAGCGTCTCACAACATTTTGCTCTCTGCAGACTTGATTACTACAATCTCAGTATTCTCTCTATGTCACACATGGAAGTATTAAATAAATTCCAAACCTTGCTGCTACCAGGGAATCCCTTCTTTTCATAGATGACCATTTAGACCTTCCCAGAACCAGATCCTTAGCTACCTGACATTTCCTGTATTTGCCATCTTCTCCAGCTCTACTGTTACTTTCCCATGTAGTTCTGCATGTATTTTTTTTTTCCTTTAAAAGCTCGAGAAGATTCACTAGGTTCCTCTCTGTAAAATATTACTTATCCAAAAGGTTAGTTTGGGAAAATCTATCCTTGATGAATCAGTGTTTTATTTTATTCTGTTCTAATTTCTTTTTAAATCCATAGTTTAACTCACACTCGCTTAAAATTTCTTACAATTGCACACTTTCTGACAGTAAGGATCTTAGAACCTGCACTGTAAAGCACTCCTCCAGCCAGAGGATACCGTAAGCAAGAACCTAGGAGAGAATCTTTCTCCTTTAAACCTTTCGCTATTTTTTTCTCCTGTGCCACATAGTTCATCTTACCTATTCCACGAAATCTTTCTCTTTGCAAGATAGGCTATGATGTTGTTGATGGGCAACATTAACACAACACTTACTTGTTATTTTTCTGAACAAAAAGTGCCCTTGTATATCCCTGTACCAGCTATGCCTGCTAATCCATTACGCTTCCATTTCAGGTTCTGAACATTTGTTCTCATTTCTCTGTACTTGTTCCTGTTTTTCTCTCTCTCTCTCTCTTTTTTCCTTTTTGTTTTGTTTTTTACAGTGCCACACAAACATCCGAAATGAAAGCTGAATTTGTCAGATATAACAATAACAAAAAGACGTAATTTGGAACACATACAATTTTTTACCGGAGCCTTCATGTGAGATGGAAAACAATGAGCTTCTGCAATTTACTGTATCCAAAAGGTGTAATATTTTATACAGCATCAGATGAGCATTCTGGGCAGATTTAGCAACTGCTCTGTTATACCAGGCTTCCCACTCAGGCTTAGAATTTATCAATATTTTCTTTTCCTCCTCCAAGAAATTCCTGGCAGAAGCAAACCCTGGACCTGTTGCAATGACTCAATGCTGATCCATAACTCTGAAAGATTTCCCACGACAGTTTGCCAATGAAAATATGTCAAAGCTTGGCTGCGTTGTCCATAAAGTACGGCCAGAAATGAAAACAAAAGGAATTTTATTCATTTTGTAAATAATAAACATTTTTATCTACTTACTACTTACTGTACTTGAGTGATATTGTGGCTTGATTAGAGAGAACATTTTTAGTAAAAGCAAAAGCTGTTATTATTACCTATTATCGCTACTTACGTTCTCCAACATGCTGTCGCTACTTGTTACAGAAGCTACGAACGCATATAGAATGTTATGCAAAAGTTCTGTCGGTTATTCTCACAATTGTTGGAACTGTATGATAATGTTTGGAGAGAGAATCATCTCCGAGTAGTCATTTCATGAAAGTACTTCAATTTTCATGGATAGATAAAATCTTTTTTTTTTTTCTATTATTAAAAAAAAATCAAATTGATAAGCAAGTCTGGCCATAGTCAAGCTTTCTAATCTACAGCAATAATCACAATTGTTAGTATCTAGCGCTTCACAAATATCCCTTTAAGATACTACTTGATATACCATATAGTCTTGTGGGAAACAATCAGGATACTACTGCTTCAAAAACAGCTAAATGTATTACAATAAATTTGTTTTCTCTGGGATGCTGAATTGGAAACCTACAAGATGTTGAATAAGAAAACTGATACCACTGCTTATCTGTCCAAAAGCTAGTGGTGTTAGGAAGCCCAGTAATTGAAAAATGGATAGCACTGATATTTGAACCTTTTTATATAACCTTTGAAGTGTAAGCCTTTTGGGGAATAAATTGCTTTTTGTAACAAGAACAATGTCAGATCCCATATTTAGAAACCATGCACTTAATTCATTTTCAGACAGAGAAACTCATGTTGTCTTGTTGGGAAAAACATTGCAAAATGGATTAAGCTTCACCCTGGAGAGATGATAACCTAATATAAATAACTGCAGGCTGATCTTTATTAGTTACTGAACAAATATTGCCAAATAGGACAGGCGACCTTCAATGATGATTGATCTAGGATAAGTCATCAACAGCCTTGTCTGCAGAGAGTAACTTTGGGGCATTTTGGAATTGTACTGCTCTTATTTCAGGGTTGGCACTAACGCCAAGTAAGAATAAGTACATCTTCTTTAACAGCAAGGTCTAAAGCTGATGCGGTGGCAGAGCAATCACAACTTATTCTATAGTGGGCAACTCCTAAGTATCTGCTAGAACTAATCAAACAGGATCGGGTCTTCGTTGGAGACCTGAATCAGCCACGGGAGACAGCCTAAACTCTGCTTCTTAAAACTACTGTGAGTATGATGCTTTTGTTTTTCAACTGACACCAGAGAAATGAAGTATTATTATTATCTAGATGTCTATATACTTCAGTGCACCAGAACTGGCATCACATGAACTGAAATATGAATGATTCATTTTGTAACTATTCTTTCCTCAGACTTTTGCTATTTGATCAAATTTGCCTTTTTACCCAGGAAGCAAAATTTCCTGGGTTTGAAAGTCAAACCTTGGATACAATTGTAGGTGCGTTGACCCGAAATGCTATTGCGCTGCAGTGAGGATCGGTGAGAAGCCCCATTTACAAAGAGTCTTTAATGATATTTGCTGTAATAGTATTAACTGGTAAACAACATTGATACTATGAAGACGTAACACAAAACACTACTTGAGAACTCATCTGTGGAGCTATACTGATTGCATGTGGAGATGAGCGAAAAAAAATGAAAAGAGCAAACCTCTGCCAGTGGAATTGTGGAGCACATAATGTGCTAACTTACAAAGTTCCAATCAAAACAACAAAACTTGAGTATTAGCTACACAAAGACCGAGAATACCGAGCTATTGGTTTTATCACACACGAGCACGGTCAGTATTTGCACAAATAAGCTATGTACAGCTTCTCTGTGTAAAAGACACTTTGAAACCTGATGATCCCTGGTCAGCTGATGCATTATGAGACAACCTTCAAGAGACTGTGGTTTTCTCTATACTGAGGATTAATTTAAAGGCAAAGAGTTATATCCTTTAGGAATTGTTCCTTATGGGAGTCAGATTTGATGCCTCTGTGTAAAAATAACACACCCCTGGACTGATGAAGTACTCTTTACTTGAACAGCACTAGGCACGTCCACAGTTTTGTGCAGCTGGAGAGAAGCAGTTGTTTAGGAAACAAACAATTGTTTCCTAAAAAGTAGTATGGTAGTGATCTGGGAGCCTTATTAGGCTTTATGCTATCTTCTAGTCTGAATGCTTTGGTTTTGTTTCGGTGAGTAAAGAGCAATTTTGGTATCAACCCTTGCAAGCTTATTTCTTTCCATCAGTCATCCTCTTAGTATTTTTCTACTTTGCTCAGGTGATAAAAGTTGCTGTCTATGATTTTTTATTTCTCCCTTATGAAAGAATTACTTTTATTTTTAGATTTTAAAAGGGATAGAACAAGGCTTTAGTTGTTGCTGGTTTAAATATCTAATTGTTTTTTCATACTGAGATATGAAATACAGTGTAAGCACCTACAGTAATGTTTCTTTCATGTAGTGTCTGAATTATCCACAGGAGCTGGACTACTAGAAAGACAAGACTATTTTTGTGCTGGTAATAAAGTATTTCCATTAGAAATTATTTCTAATGTCAAAGAACCCCTAGGAACTAGGAACTCTGAAGGAAATAGCTTAATAATACCTCTTCCAGGGCCAAATTCACGCTCAGTGTTATTCCACCAATTAATTTATAAACTTCTACATGACAACTATGGTTAAAACTATTCCCTAAGTTAAAGAAGCAGTTTGGAGGGGTTTTTTGTGTATCTTTCTAGTATATTTGTTTAGCAAGAGACCTTTAAAATCTCCAAATGTTTACTTAATTTCCCCTTCATCCAATATTTTGTCAGTGTCTCCCTTCAGCCCACTGGCTTTGGTTAGTATCCTTTTTTTTTCTCCCTTCAGCATGCACTGCTTTATTCTCCACCTTGTCTTTTGGGCATTCTCTTCTGCATCCTCTACATGCTTCAGACATGCATGTGCCGTATGAACCCCTCACTGTCTTTGCTTGCTTCTTCAAGAACTGTTATCGTGAAGTTAGTGAAAAAGGTCAGGGTGATTATTTAGTGGGAAAAATCGAATCTGCTGGAACTTTATTGCTTTCCTCTAAGAAATCTGACTTATTTATGACATAAGGCATTTTAGGGCACCTGATAGGACTTGCTTCTTTCTTTATGATACTTCTGCCTTTGTGTAAAATTGTGCTATAAATGATATTGACAGTGTCATACAGTACTACTGTATTGTTTTTAAGTTGCATTGTTTCAGCAATTTATAGTCAAACAAACCAAAGTTCTGACTGTCTGCCCTACTTGCAAAGTTGCAGGGACTTGTCTTAAATTTTTCAATATACGCTAGAGAAACTTTCAGCAGAAGGAAGTTTAAGATAGCTCAAAGAAAGGTGCACTTTTTCTTCTGGCTTGAATCCACAGCTCTTAAATAGATGTAATATAGACAGGTGTAAAACCGTGCAGAGATAATCTTATGATTGGGATATTTTTCTTAATAGACTTAGTAGACAAGCCCATTGGCCACAGTACCCCAAAGAGTTGCCTGACACGTGCAATAAAGGAGACACACTTCTCAAAAAAGAGAGATGTGAACATCTGAACTGTCCGCTCCATAAGAGATATTAGATAAAAAGTAAAGGCTGGTTCTCTGACCCCAAAAGAAATAATCAGGTAACAGCTACTCGGAGGTTACTGGAAAGGATAATTTGTAGTGCCTCTGGAGGCAGTAATGAGATAAAAGGGTCCTTTAAGGCTTTGTTGGTCAGAATTATCTTCAAATTGTCTTCTCAAGCAGGACTTTTTTTTCCACCTGTAACACTGAAATTGATGAAGATCCTTTCCTCTGCATCCCTCAAAGCCAGACAAGTCAGCTTTCTCCCTTGACATTTGCACCTGTCACACTTCCCCCAAAACCTCTCATTGTACAATCCCAGCTTTTTAACCCCCCAAACAAACCTCTGAGCAAACTGAACAGGTTTCATTTGTTCTCTTGTGCTCTTGATGGTTACTGCTCTTCAAGAGTACAGACTTTGAGAGCTTCCTTAGGTTACAGTTCATCACACCATCAAATGCCCCGTACCTCTAGGTCTAGAAAAAACAACCCAGTGCCAGACTGTACAAAACTGGGGAAGGATTTCATGGCCAAAAAGAAGCACGTCAGTTTCTCGCAGCCTAACCGAGTGATCCCTTTTAAGCACTCCTCAGACTTGATCGCTTAGAGTATTATTTTTCAGACGCTGTTCGTCTAGTTAAATCCAAGTGTTCCTGCCATCAGAGTTTAAATCAGGATATAGGGATTTTCAAAGGCAATGCATTTTTGCAAAAGTGAGAATAAGACTTTCAAATGTTAGGGTTTTAAGTGGCTAGGCTTCCTTCATTTTTTTTTTTTTTTTTAGGTGATTGAAAATATACACATTTCACATTTACCAATATTCGGTAACTTCCAGACAAAATTAGGTATGTTTTCCCTCTAAGTAGTCAGGGGACTTTTGAGCTGCTAAGCCTACAGACAGAGCTTGCGATCCAAGCACTTAGCCGGTTGTTTCTCGTACAGTAACTGATACGTTTTCACAGATCAGACAGCCTTTGGCTATGCAAACTATGGGCTCACTGGGACAACTGGAGCCTCTACAGCAGCAGCCTTTGGTGCGCGTTGCATACGACGCGACAAGGAAGATACTACACTACCTAGCAATTTGTTCATTTTTACACCACCACTGCAGCTATATCCAGTCCCACATCCTCCCGGCTTTAGTGATGCTGAACTGGATTATGTAGACCCTAACTGTCTACGAATTTCCTTATGGATAATGTTATTACGAGTGGAATCCAAGAATCAACAAGGCTAACCACTACTCTTTTACCAGGCTGTATGTGGAGATGAGTGAATTTTTAGGTTTGCTCTAAACAAGTGCTAGAGAGAGCCGTAGCTTCAGGAACAGTTGAGAAAAATGTGCAAGATACTTCTGCTAGATACAAAACCTATTTTGAAGAGGTTGCAGGAAAAAAAAAAAAAAAGAAAAAAGAAAAAAGAAAAAAGGGCCAGGCAATTGTTAAGTAGCTGTCAGTTGTGTGCAGAAAAGACAGCGTGCAGAGCTCTGTCTCCTACAGCCATTTCCAAGGTAGCACAGCTGGATTCTGGATGCTAAAAATTACCTCACACTGTAAAGCTACGAGAGCATGGGGATTTGCAGCATCTCAAAGGAGAACTTCAGATCCTGATGGGATTACACCCTCCAAGTTAGCTATGCTGTGCTGGACACAGCTTTTTATACAAGCTTCTAACCTGAATGTTATTGCTTTTCTGTAAAATTGCTGGTTTCATAATTCTGGGGGGTTTGTGTTTTGTTTTGCTTTTTTAAAGATGGAAGAGGCTGAGTTATTTAATATGTAAAAGTAGTTTCTCTGCGTGTTAAGCTTAATTGACTCAGTACTCATTATTATAACTGGATTATCATTGGCTCAATGATAATTTTTGAAGGGTAGCTGCATAAATGCTTGATCATCTTTTCAAGCCATTAAACACTCTGGGCATCAGCCTCTTAACAGTAATTCTGACATGTTTATCTCAGCTGGGTTTGTAATTCTTCTTTGTTCAGGGTTTGTGATCTGTATATACAGTAGATGTAAAAAAAAACCCCCAAAAAACAAAAAACCAAAAACGACCCACAAGAAACCCAAAGGAACAAAACACGACCTGGCCTTCCAAAGGAAGAAAGAAAGGAAGAAATAGAAGCAAGACAGACTTTTCCATCATAAAATAATCCTCAGTGACTAACAAATGAAACATTCTTCTTAAAAAGTAATTATGCTTTTGTCCATTACGTCTGGACACCTCGAGTAAATACTAGCTTCAGATCTGCAGGCACCTTGTTACATTTATTTTTAGAGGTTAGATAAAAGCGTTCCTCTTGGTTGCCCTCTGTATAATTAACCTCAGTTTACTTCCAAACTTGATTTTTAAAGAAAGTATCTCATGCAGCTCACATCACGAGAAACATTAGTCAATAAGGACAGGCTTTCCACTGCATCTTACGGTGAACAAACAGAACACAGTATCAGGTTTATAGTTTCCCACCAAATTGTATGAGTAAGCTTTGAAATTCCAACTGACAATTACTTATGAATGCTTCTGGACAGCAAAAACCTATGGAGTTGCCCTCAGCTCCTTCTGGCTTCATTTTTTGTTAAGATTCCACACACTAATTCCCTCCATAAACAGTTAAACGATTAGCTAAAGTTTAATCATTTACGCCTAAACCCACCAAGACAGATCCACGCTGCACTTTTTCCTCCCTCTTCCCCCTCTTCCCGAAGGGATCGGGCGGTGCGACCGAACCTCCTGCCTCCACCAAACGGGACGACAAAGGCAGCGCTACTCCCCGAGGCAGCGGGAAGCGTTTGTTCTACAGCCTGGCTCCCTCCCCCGAGGAAAAAAAAAACTTCTAACTTTTCTTCCCAGCGGCGGTACCCCCGGGCCCGGGGTGACCCGGCCCGGCCCGGCGCTGAGCAGCGGGCAGCCCAGCGCTCCGGCGCTGCGCCGAGCCGAGCCGCGCCGAGCCGAGCCGAGCCAGCAGCAGCATAATCTACTAATGGCTTCTTTTCATTTCAGCCCTCCCTGAGAGACTCAGTGGCAGATTGTAGACTCAATTACTCTCATGTCAGGTGATTATCCTAGGTCTTAATGTAATCTTCCATTCACACATACCATATTTCAATTACGGCAGCTATGAAACAAGCTGTGTATTCAAATCACCAATCACCTTATCACTGCTGAACAATGTCAACTGTAAAAAACGCCAGCTGAAGGCAATTACACATGTGTTGAGAACCGATTATGATTACTCTCTGTGGTATTTGTGATGAGCTGGGGAATGTTCTGAAAATTTAATTTAATGACAATATGCTTGCTGTACAATCCATAATACCTCCTGAATCCAGCATGGGGCTATTAAAACTGATAGGAGCATATTATCACCGAACTGAAAAGCTGGGTTGGGATGGTTGCTGGATGTCTCTACAGGGAATGATAGGTAATTTCTCCACATATTTCTAACGGCTGAGGCAGACAGCTTCCAGTTCCAGCTGCACTCTGAAGGTGGTCCCTTCCCCTCCCTCCTCCCTCCCAGAGCTGAGTTAAGGTGTTTTACTGTGGCCACTGCAGAGGGACGGGGAGGCGAGAGGAGGAGGAGGAGGAGGAGGAGGAGGAGGGGGCGGTCGGGGAAGGGTGTAGGGACGAGGGGAGCGCCGG
>JAAGNO010028083.1:84925-97175 GCA_033439905.1 Ceryle rudis | reverse complement strand
CCCAATGTTTTTTGATTTTTTAAATTTTTTTTTTTTTTTTTTTTTTTTTTTAATTTTGCCTAGGAGGATCATGAGGGGGACTAGTCAGCCTTTCAGTCAGGATGTGTTTCCATCCCCCTGAGAAGGGGATGGTGTCCTGGGTTCCAGCATCACTCTTGGGGCTATTTTTTTCTCTAGCTTAGGACAGCAGTGCTGGCCTTTGCAGCAGAGGCAGGAGCCCTGACGTATTTCTTCTGTGCAAATGCAGGTGGGAGTGGAACAGCGTGTGACAAAGATGGGCTTTGCTCCTGATTTGGGAGGTACCTTGCAGAGTGCCCATCAGAGAAAGCAGAAAATGAATCAGAAGGGGGAGCTCATTTCATTTGAGCTACAAACTCTGGGCTTGAGACAGTTGCAGAGCAGTTGGCTTTCAAATGTTTTCAGGGAGTGTCCTGAACACCATTAACTTTAACTTGCCTCTCTTTGGCACCGATCCTTCTGTGCTACTTCTCTGATCCTTTGCTTAGGAGGTGAGGGCTCAGAAACACCTCTATCTGCTCGACGTGTTTTTATGTGTACAAATGTTTCTCTTAGAAAAGCTCTCGGGTCTAATTAAACTGTATTCCTCTTACAAACCTTAAGGAAAATCAGTATTTTGGTGCAGGGGTCAATAGGAGGTCTTTGGCTGTCCTCTTTGTTTGATGTGCTCCTAAGCAGGCCACTAAAACGAAACATTAAAAGTGAGGGAGAGAGTGTTGCTTTTATTTTTAAGTATTGATTTGGATTTTGGTATTGCAAGTGATCCCACTGAAATATAATGGAAGGAATTAAACTGCAGGACACTGCACTTCGTGGTAACCTAATTATTTTAATGTATTTCAGTCACTGGACATGCAGAAAATGCTAAATCCCAAAGCAATTACATGTCTGTAATGTTAAGTACAACATCTTTAAAACAAAATCACTGGTTCTGGGTTTTCATGTGTGTGTCCACATGATCTGAAGGCTTTTCTTGTGCACACAAGGGCAGGCCTTCATCCAGTATCTAAGATTTGACCTGGCAGTTCAACTCTCCCTTCAAATCTTCTCTCTGGTGGTTGTGCTAGAGTGGCTCTGTACCCAGCGCAGGCTTTGCTGTCTCTGCTGTGGCTGCAGGGAAGACACTCGGTAGTTAAATGATACCCTGTGGGTTGAAATCTCTTTGAGAGTACTTTCTCTGTATAAATCCAGTTGTGAGCATTACATGGATACTCTTTCAGAGGGAGGATGCCAAAAGGACTTGAATCTGTTTGTTCTTGAAGGGGTGTAGGAAGTGATCTTCCCTTAATAGATCTAAGAATCTTGGAGGAGAGTGACATATTTTTACTCTCCTTGCCTTTCACATATTTGCTCATAAATTAGTTTCACATTTGGCATGGGATATACCTTCCCTGAGGAGAGAAGGGGGAAAGGTGCGGTCTGCGGTAGCAAGTGTATCAAACTGCTTCAGTGGAAGGATGGTGGTGAGGAGCGTGTGATGCTCCCGGTTTTCTGGGTGGGCCAGTTGGGATGGATTGAGGGATAGCTGTTTCAAACACTTGTGGCTTTTTAGGTAGCATTAAAAATATGGAGTCAGCCTGCTCATTTCTAGCCTGAAAGGCAGTGAAGGCAACTGAGTGCCCAGTTACCAGTGAATTTACCAGCTAACTTCTTCAGAGGCCGGAAAGAACCAACTCCCTGTAAGTGTAGTAGAGCTACTCCTGATTTTTGTGCTGTGCTAGATCTGCCCCAGAGATTACTCCACTGTGATAGATTGTTTTGTTTTGTTTTTCCTGTGATGTTATGGAAAAAAATGCAGTTAATTATATTTCATATCAACCTACTTCTGTGCTCTTAGCACATGCTGGGACTAGAGGCCAACTGCTTGAGTCATGTGGCTGACAGTCAACCAGAATGAGTAAGAATTGGAGAATGTGCAAGAAAATCCATGACAGGAATATCTTAGAGCTTTTATCTTCTTTCCCTTTTTATTGGCCTTTAAAGTATAGATAGCATTTAGATTCATATTGATGTTGGAAGGTTTCTCTGAGCTGCAATTTTTGAAGCTCGCACGTGTCTCAGTAATTCAAGATTGGGTAAACCAAGCAAACTGAAACAGCCTTAAGGATGTTTTGTGGTGCCCTTCTGGCCTAGGAAAATAGATTTTTAAAGAATTTTATTTTATTTTTATTTATTTTACTTTTTTTGTGTGTTTCCCTCCTCCTTCTCCACACTTTCCCTTGGAGTCTTTCAAACCGGTGCCTTAGTGGGAGGGGGATGATGACCCATTTCTGACCCTAAACCCAACAGCAGGATTGAGACCAGTTTTTTCCCCTCTCTGACTTTCTTATTTCCTCAACAATTCAGTGTGATGTTTTCTCATACTAATGAAGGAAGAGAAGACAAAGGCAACTTCCACTCCTGTTGGAACACTGACTTTCTGACAGTTACTTGCTGATGATGATGTTGAGATCTGGTAGTTCTTTCTGCTTCTGGCATGATTTGAAACTCATGAGATCGAGCCATGGAAATGAGTGGGCTTGAATTGCTTCTTGCTCACAAAGCAATATTTTGCAGAAAATGCGAGGAGATGAATTGATTTAGTTTTAGAATTTTTCTAGGTGGTAGCATCAGTGCTAGGTGCTGGTAATCCTGGACTCTTCCACCTCTGATATGTCTAACTTTTCTGCATCTCTTGTTATATCTTGCCACCTATATCTGTTTCTTGATTAGCGTTTTTCCACACTCTTAGCAACTCAATTTCTCTTCAGGAATACAAAACCTGTTTCACCTACCTCCAGTCTTCACTTTTGTGCAAATAGCAACTCTAAATCTCTAAGTGCTCATGTAACCATAATGTCATTTTATTTTCTTCTGTGTTCTGGTAAGGGAAGAAACAATTGCTGACACTTTATTGACTGTTCTTACTTTGGTTTAATTAGCTCCAAGTTGTGTGGTGTAGGGCAGGCATCCATAGTCTTGGGGATTCCACAGACATAAAGACACTTCAATTAGCTCTGGTCACGCTTTCTGGGCTTTCCCCAGGCTCCTGATGGCTACATACTCAGGTGAAAAAGATGTAGAGGGCAATCTGAGACTGTAGAGATCAGTTTAGTGATCAGTTTCTTTCCCCGTCCCCTCATGTGTCTAACACCATAGGAAATCCATGTGCCAAGTGGTGTCTTCAGCGTTAAGCATTTTGAACAGAAAAAGTATTCACTTCCTTTCTTGAGGGTGGACCTAGGAGACATTTTGGTGGTCATCACTAGCAAGAAAAGGATGAATTTTTGTTTCCCTCAACAGACTTCTGGTTGTGTATGATATATGAAGTTGAGTGCCTCGAGAAATGTATTTTCCTAAACCTGGCATGGAAACAAAAACATCTACACAGATATGTTTGGCTGAAGATATACATTAAGGTGTACATACTGATACTAGATGTGTGAGTACTGACAGATTTGGGTTGCTTAGTGCCTTTGGTCGTTCAGCAGTCAGGTGGCAATGCTGAAGGAAGGAGAGAAGCCTCTGTGGCTGCAGGCAAGTACAATATGTTTTCTGTTTTAAACTGTCCCAGTGTGGAAAACTGGAAGAACAACATTTGTCCATCACTGGGCAGAATGTTAAGATGCTAATGCAGTAAGCACTGTATTTTGTTGTTCGGATTTTTTTTTTTTTCATAATTTATTTTTAAGTATTACAGTGAGGAACGTGTTGACAGGTCATGTGATTTTCAACTGATATTTCACAGAGATAAGTGTATGTATGTGCTTTTCAGCAAATCAAAAAATAACACGTAAAGAATAAGGTAGACATTACCAGCCTTGACTATAAAGGCTCTGATGTAGGCTTTTGAAAAAGCTACGTAGCTGGACAAATACCTAAACCAAATTTTGAGGGGTATATGTTTGTACCTGGGCACCATTCATCTCACTGTCAAAGTTGACCCCCAAGTAGCACGCAAATATCAGCAGTATTTGATAATTCCAAGTGTTACGTTCTTAATGTTCTTAATGCAGTATTTAATAATTTTTTTTGAGAGGTCCAGGTGTGTTTGGGTAGCTTTCTACTCCAGGCAGTGAATTGGTTACCCTAGCAGAAATGTTTTTTCTACTTGTGTTTTTCAATATTCAACATTCTTTGCTTAAGAATAAATTGGTCCTCATCTTTTTATGTTTTCTTCTTTATAAATTGTGGGTAGTTTGAGGAAAATATTTGGAATAAATAAACAAAATGTCTTTTAGGAGGTAATGAAAAGTGTTTCTATTCTAGAGGGATGGTTTATATTTTGCTAGTAATCTTCAAGCAAATGAAACTGGAGCCTGGGAAATGGATTTGTCCGTGGATTCCCGCAGTACATAATCTGCTGGTTCATATTTCTTTTGGACAAGATATTAAAAAAGTGCAAACTCTAGCAAAGATGATCTAAATACCTTGAAAAGAGAAATGTTTTAAAAAGAATTTGGTATCTATTTCCTTTTGTTTTAACTTCGCCTAAGGCAGGGATGCTCAAATGTCTGCACCTTCTTCCAGCTTCTTCCCACTAGTGTGCCATGTGAACACACATCTTCAAAGAGATAAAATTTGGGTGTTCTGTATTAAGTGAAAAACAAAGCAGTTTTCCTCCTCTGAAGTATATCAAGGTTTGCAATCTTTTGTAAAACAGTAGTTCTGAGCTGAAATACTTATCTCCACCAAAGTAGAGTGAGAACCACAGGCCCACACGAAGGACTAGACTGAATTTTCTGCTTGGCCACCTCCAACGCAGTGAATGGCAAGTTGTGAAAAAGGTCTCGTCAGGAGATCTGTTGCGGTGAGGAAGAGACTTTCCCAAATACACACGCAGAAGCCAAGGCGACTTGCTTAAAACTTTCAGTGTCTGGCTGCCTTGGCTGCACAAGCCCTCAATTTCTTTGGAGTGCAAATCTGCTGAAGGATAGCAGGGACCTCATAATTTCCTGCTGAGAGGTTTTGATGTGTGAAGCTTGATGGTATGTTTGCATTCTTTCTGTGTGGGACCTGGCATCCACTTGGGGCACATCCTTTTGTAGACTTATAGTAGCCAGCATCACTTGGTTCCCAGTGAACATATGTGGTGCTTGGGCTGAGCAGTGAGAGCTCAGTCTGATGGTTAGCGCTGCCTGCTGGAAGTGGAATTGTATATTTTCATGTGTCTTCCAGACACAGAAAGCATCTTGTAATGCAGCTATGCATGCTTTTGGGAATGTTTGCCACACGTTTGTCTAGTTCATCTTCTAGAATCTGAATCTACTCTGAGACGTTCTGGTGTGTTTCTTCACTCTGTATGTGTGTGTGTGTGGTGTGCTAACAAGGCCAGATTTTTTTCTGGCTTACACCCCGGTAGGGTATTGCAAAGCTGGTGGGAAGGGAACAGCACGAACTCTCAGCTTGCGTGTGGGAGATGTGCGTACCAATTATATGGTGACATCAAAATGGAGACTATTTCTATTTGTCTCTGTGGGAATTTGAGACACACTGTGCCCCACAAATGCACCCTATTTTCACGTAGCATTGTTCTCACCAACTGAAGTACCTGAATTGTCACAGAATTCAGTATGTTAGTTTCTCAAAGGCAAATGATAATAACTGCCTTTCCGTGATTTAGCTGTGTGTAAGCTCTTGTCTTAAGCAAGCGTCAAGCTTGGCAGCAGCGTGTGGACTCTTACCTTGAAGCTTAGTAAAAGAACAAGCATACTGTATTGAACTATTTTATGAAGAAACCTCAAACTTGCTGTTAAAGATGTTTGGAATAAAAACAACAAGGAAAAGAGCAGCTAGGGTATGGTTGTGGAACCACTGAACTGTAGGAAACAAGCTGGTAGTAGGTGCTTTAAGAGCCTTGTTCCTCTTAAATTTTATGTGGTTTTCCACACAGAACAGTGTGAGCAGAATTTTCCTGTACTGCTTCAGTGGCTAGATTTTCTCATGCTTTTTAGATTGCATTGTACCGAGGTTCTCTTGCAGGACATGTGCTCCTGGTTGAGTGCTAGCACACCTCTGTCGTCTTACGCTGAACAGTGGAAACAGCAGTCAGCTGTTTTCTCCCAAGGCAAGGGAGAGAGCTCAGCAGCAGGGTGTGTGTCCCAGCTGGATTCCTCCTCACACATTGCCATGCCCCAACTGAATTTTGCCTAGTCATGTTGCTTTCATTTGTCTTGTCACTGTTGTTCTTCTCTTTGAATCCAGGCGAGGATTTTGCTATAAAGATATTCTGTCTGGTGTTGCGTTAAAAGCCTGGGATCTCAGTGTGCCCTTTGCAGTGAAGACAGGAGGCAGTTGAGGGGTTTAAGTCTTTGGGGTCTAGGGAATAAATCTGTCATTTTCAAACTTCTGAATTTTTCTTTGAATCCCATTACAAAGGATTACTATAGGAAAGCCATGTTCCCTGATACCTTTTTTCCTAAATAAAGATAGGAAGCTGTCTGTAGTGTTAATGCTGTGGTTCTTCTCTAGCACGACAACATTTTTAGCTTATTGCTTCTGTGTTCATAATATTTTCATAATATTTTTTAGTCATGGTATTTGCAGGCTGAAATTGTACTTTTTTTTTATAATTACATTCAGTTTGGTAACTGGAAAGCAATAAAACATGAACATCCATCTTACATCAGAATAATAAATGTGTAAATAGCTGAGTTGCACATTCTTTGGACTCTTAAGGATGTGGTATGCAGCAGCCAGGGAGTTCTTTGTTTTAGGTTGGCTTTGAAATAACAATCTAAAACTTGTAGGAAATCAATTAAAACAAACAAACAGGATTTACTTGGAAGCCATTGCAGTAGCCCAGACTGCGTGTCGTAATGTAGAGAGATCTCTTCTGAATGTCGGTTTGAAGTTTATCGTTTCATCTGTGAACATCGGCCTTCCCCCCCCCCCAAAGTAGACATCTCTCTATATTTTTCCCCATTTATTGTCCTTTGGCCTTTTATTACACAGTCACCAAGTTTCATGAGGTCATTCTGTATGTAGCTGAGGTGTTGGAATCATCCCTACACCAAATGATTTCCAATCATCATTAAACCTTCTTTCCTAATTGCTCTTTCCCCTAGGTTTAACAGCACAGCTGCAGACAGCACTCTGCTGTTGTTCCGTTGTTTAAAAAGTAGAGGGTGGAAGTAAATGATCAATTTTTGCAGCATTTATCATAGAAAGGATCTTTCATCATACTCTGCTACTAGTTTCCTTAGAAGCCTTCTCTGATGAGCTTTCAAATACCCAAGTAGACCACGTCAACCAAATCATCTTTACGGATGTGCTTGTTGCCGATTCAGAGATCGCTGAGGTTTGTAAGGCAGGATTCACCCCCCACACCCAGAAGCTGCATTGGCTCTTTTCAGATAGATCATGTTTGTGTGCTTGTTATTAAATTCTTCGCTTGACTCTGTGCTGATCTGACTCTTCACTAAAGATCTTTGCTTCTCTGAGGTGTGGCAGTTGGCTGTAAAGGCTTGGGTTTTTTTGTCCCCTTTATTGCTATGTCCTATGCCAATTCTGCTTTTAAAATAGTACAGTTTCTAAAAGCACTTGTTGCATGCTTTATTTTTGCTTGTGGAAGTTTTCAAAACCTGAGGAAGTACTTGTTAGCCTGAAACTTCTAGCACTACTTAGCCTAGATGAGGCCTCTCTATGTTTATTTTTGATATTTGGTGATAGTGGTTTATTAATAGGAGCCTTGTATGTTGCATCCTTCTTCAGGCTTTTTGCTAAGCATCTTCCCAAAGGTAGCTTTTACAGATGGCACTCGTCTCTTAAAGGGTGCAAGAAAGCAAGGGAAGCACCACGCATTTAATTTTGCACTTTGGTCTGTGGTTTAGCCAGGCAGGAGAGCACTGCGTCAGGGTACTCATTTTATGGCACAGGAGGAGTAAAATGGGATGCTGGGGGCTTACTCTTCTCTGGGTGCACTGAGATTTCTAACCGAACCACAAAATTGGCAGGATGCATGGAGCTTGGATCTCTGGATCTCTGGCCAGAGGCTACAGCACATTCTTTTCTCCTTATTTTCAGTAAAGGCCTTTAGTACACCCTCAAATTCTGTTAAATTCTGCCCATGTACTTGATGCTGTTAGGAACGAGTGTTTGATGGAAGTAGGGTGGTGTTTTAGAAGAAATGTCTTAAAAGCCGGAGTGTTGTTTTTCCCTTGACATGTCTTTTTTTTTAGGTTACATATGTCCAGTGGCACAAGCTGTCTCTCTGAATATATGAAGAAGCAGGACTGAAATTTCTCAATTGTTTTTCTGGGAACATTTTGCCACTAATGTGCCTCTTGATTTTGTTTTCCCTGCATGCTGATTGTTTTCATTTTAGGTTCTGTATTCAACTGTGAATCATTTTGGGCTATGCAAGGATATCACATTACAATGCAGCAAGAGGTTTTTAAACCACCCCAGCTCCCTTCCACTTGCAAGGGCTCATGAAAAAATGTCCTGTTATTATGTTAGCCATTTGAGAAAAATACCAGCCGATACCGAGATTCTTTTATTCACTTAGTCACTGTAACTGAATTGTGTGAACTGTAATATCACTCCCCAGGCTGTTCATGCTTAATTGGTAACACCCTTTTACAAACAGCTCAGGGGTAAAGAGAGTGTTTTTGAACAGCATAATATGTGATTAAAATTCTGTTCATTATCTCTCTGGGTATTTTCCTGCTGCAGGTGCACAACAGTCACTGATCAGAGACCTGCTGTGGGCAACATTGCAATTAATTGAAGCTATTCTATTTATACACCTGCACTCACAAAACATCCTGCATGTAAATAGAGGATTCCTATGAGAAGAACCAAGGAAAAGGCTCTGATTAAGCTGACACCATTGTAAATTAATCGCTGGCTTTGGGGAAATACTGTAGAAGGGTACAAGCAATTCTTAAAAAAAACTTGATTGTTACCCCAAGGCTGCAGGTGGTGCAGGTATTTACAGGATGCTTACAGATAAGCTTCCGCAGCAGCAGAGGTTGATTCAGCTCTTGCTGAACTCAAGGGGCTGTTTTGAATGTAGTGATCAGGCAATTCTTCCTAGTGGAGCGAGCACAAGTGCAGCATGTGGCATTAACACTGATTATTCTGCAACAGTCTTGCTGCTGGCCCGTGGAGGTTCTTTCATCAGCTCCTTTGTGGAGATGTGCTAATGCCCCAGCAATACTCTGCACGCAGAAGAGACCAGTGCTCCTGGTGAACACGGCTGGAAGTCACGTTGATGCTGAGGCACTGAAGCTGCTGAAGGTTGGCCAGACTTTCCTGGGGCGTGGTGAGTCACGCTTTGCAGTTTGTCAGGAGCGGATAGTGAGCCCTCCGCTAATGTGCGGTTGTTCGTGAAGGTGGCATTGGCTGTGTTTAACCAGTTTGAACACTGTGCTCTTTTTAGGGATGTCGTGTGGGTTTGGACAGGAGTATTGTCTTCTCAGTACCTACCCTGGTGTGTTTCGAGCAAAGGGTGTTTTATTGTATTTCCAAGAACTTCCAACAGCTTTAGACCTTTTTTTTTTTTTTCCGGAAAAGTTAAAGATGTGGTAAGAGAAAGAGGATAATTAATGGGATTTGAGGTAACTTGCTGCATTTTTGTTAGATGTGTAACTAGTGTAATGGGTGGGTTTTCTAGAAGAAAACATTGCATAGTAGCATAATGGTTCCCGTAGACACACAGTGAGATACTGTATGTGTGCCACATTATAGCATTAGACTTCAGGCCCTGTAAGTACTCCTACAGACTTAATTAAGTGTTTTAGAGTTAATTAAGTGCTTAAATTAAACTTATGTCTGAGAAGTAGCAGTATTACATGCTGAGTCACTGTTTCTAGAGAGAAGAGGATCTTGTCTGAACTGTAAAAGACAGCTGACACTGTTTAGCTGGCACATTTTATATCAATAGCCAAAAAAATTTTTAGCTGTGGTTCTTGAAACAGTGGTCATTTATGGCTTAAATGCTTTTATTGGAGAGAATGGTGGTGATATGGTGATGTCTGCTGTTGGGCAACTCGCTATAAGTGGGTCAGATCTAGGGAGCAGTGTAGGTGATGGGAGCAGGAAGATGCTGGTTACAAGAGCCACCTGAGGCATTTGTTACTAGCTTCTGTGCAAAAGAGAAGGGCACTGCGGCCAGTCATGTGGGTATTTGGCATATACTCTTTCAACTTTTGCAGTGTTTCCTCATATGACTGAGTATCTTTAATAACTTTTGACTTTTTTTGTCTTGGAGTTTGGTGTCTAGTTATTGTTGTTCTGCTTTTGTTTGTTTGTCTGTTTTTTTTAAAAAGAAACACTGGGTTTACCATGTATGAGGTTAAAGAGATTTTGCAATCAGAGTGTCAAAGCTGTATGTTGTCAGTGTAGAAGAATGAAGGCAAGGTGCAGGATTATTACTTGCAAATGGATTAAATAAGGTTTGGTTTTGATTGGACCCTTTATCGCTCTTGAAAATTAATGAAATACTTCTGAAAGACAAAACAGCTTGTATAACAAATTTATTTTTATAACTCTGTCATCTGGAAGCGAGTCAAGTATTTTGGATTTAAACCTGCCTTTTTTGTTTAGCTACAAGAGTGGTGAACAGGTCATAGTACTGCAGTGAGGCCTGGGTATTTGCCTGTGTGTACTTGGGTTTCATACTCCAGCTCCAAGTACTGCAATGCCCCGGAGTCCAAAGCAAAAGTGGATCTACATGTGGAAAATTTAAGCTAGCAAAGCTTTTCAGTTACTGTCCTAGTGCCTAGCATGTCCATGATTGAAGGTTCTGCTCAACTATTGTTTTAAAGCAACATTTGGAATGACTTTTTGGTTTTAAGATTTTACTGATCTTCTGCCTGAAAACAATATTCTGTGGCCGACCTCTGTCATATATAGTTTTTTGTATCACAGAATGTAGACTTACATGATTCATTTTTCAGAGAAACTGGCAGATTGAGCTCACCTGAATGACAGAAGCGTATGCCAGATAGTTCAGTGTTTTAAAGGAGAAAACAAACAAAAACCTCCCCAACAAAAACCCCCACAACAAAACAAACAAACAAAACCATCAAAAAACCCAACAACACACCAACAACAAACTGACCAAAAAGCCCAACCC
Source organism: Ceryle rudis (assembly GCA_033439905.1). Lineage (NCBI taxonomy): Eukaryota > Metazoa > Chordata > Aves > Coraciiformes > Cerylidae > Ceryle > Ceryle rudis. Next base: position 86,095 of record JAAGNO010028083.1, on the reverse strand, counting down.
CCAAACGTTTGATCTGTGGGCTTTATTGGTTTTCCTTTTTATTTGAGCCACACCTTTAAATGATGATATTGAAGCCTTCTAGAAACAGCATTAAATTGGTTTTGCCCTCTGTTAATGAGATCATCAGGCCAAGATTTTTGATTGCTGTGTTAATGCAGCAGCAGAAACCGAGTTAATTGCAGGTACAAGGTGACAGCAGCCCATGAATCTGTTTTCTGTTTTCTGTTTCTGGGTACAAAGTTACTCTCTTTGGACAGACAGAGCAGCTTAAGTCAGGAAGCTTGTTTGAACTTTGCACTCTATTTTATAAATACACCGAGTGGTTAAACAATTTCTGTTGCCATTGTAGTCCAGAAAGAAACCAAGAAGGGAGCACACTATTTGCATTAAAGTTGGAACATTCAACGAGATTGGTGTGACAGTTCTTAGAGCTGAATCTTGATGTGCCCATAGATCTGTAGTTCTGTACTATAGTACATAGCAAAACAGTATCTGAGGAACACTGCCTGATTTCATTTGGAATACTTCTAGCCGAAGAGAGCTGTGCAACTAGATGACTTTTGCTGCTCAGGGCTGCTGCCTCCTCCTAGTGGAACAGAACTACTATATTCCAGTCTTTGTTTTAATTAACTGATAGAGGCTGCAGAAGGATCCTTTCTGCAGTTCCCTTGCTTCGGGAGTGGTGCAATGGGGCAAGAGTTTATGCTCATCTTGAATGTGAGCTGAGAGGGCTAACTGAAATTGTGCTTCGCATGTTGTGGGAGCCCGAAGACTTAAACGTAGTTTAATGCCTAATGAGGCAGAAATTATGTGGAACTTCTGAAAAAAGCCTTTCAAAATCCCACAGCCAGTGGACTAATGTCTATCAAGGGGAGATCTTCAGTTCTGTACTTTGCAGAACTCCCTTTTCAACTGTCTGTTGGTGAATTGGCTTGTGGACTACAAGATTTAGAGTTTTAAACTATCTTGCTTCCAAATGCATAGCCCTTTTTCTCACTGATATATGTTATGAGGCAGAGACAGTAGTTTTAAAAGGAAGCATAAGACTATGTTAGTGCAGAATGGCCCTAGAACCTGTGAGAGAGAAGGCTGATGGCATGAGACCAAGCTAAGTGAAGTGTAGGTGTTTGTGCAAATGTTGATCGTGCTGCCCCTTCTCTGTGCAGGTGT
>JAAGNO010028083.1:44871-77779 GCA_033439905.1 Ceryle rudis | reverse complement strand
TAACTGTCTCATGAAATTGTGACTTGGAATCAATGTTGCCTTAAGGCTAGTGTTAAACTTTTTTCCTTCTTTACAAATGGGACTGTTAATTCCTCTGGATAGCCTTTGTTTTGTGTGTATGTCAGGCTTCTGGGGAGGGAAAGATAAAATTTGAATACTGTTATAACAAGGCAGTAAAGGAAATACAGATAGATCAAATCTTCTTCCTGTCAGTAAAAAAGAGGAGGAAGTAAAGCAAAGAAAGATCAGGGAACTGAAACTGATGATTCCAGTGGCCAAGCTGTCCGGAATTACTGCTTTCCTTGCTTTTGTGTGTTGGGGTGGTCCTGGGTTCATCACAGGAGTAGAATGGGTTGGGCTTTTCAGACCTGGTAGGCCGTGAGGCTCTGTAAGAGGGGAAGTTGCACTTTGTCACTTGGGGACTTTCTTTGAATAATGCAGCTGCCCTTGGCTCCTGCTACTTCACAGTCTCATTTACAACATGGAAAAATGAATTGGAAGAAATAGGCTACAAGTCCCCATTTCTTCAGCGTGGATGAGGTATGGCTACCTCACAGATTTAGAGTGAGAACAGGAAAAAAGAGACTACCTTTAGGTAAACCAGCTGGTGGCTATATGTCTTCTCATTCTCCATAATCAATATTTTCTCTTTAGTGGTTGTAGTGTTTCAGGGTCTCCTTTCTTTGGCCTTCCAAGGTCTTTGGACAGGACACCCGTGTTTGTCTTTTTGACTTGATTGTCTGGCTCTGAGGTTTTCATGTTCTTAGTCCCTGTTTTTGTGTTGCTGCCACATTGAGCTTGATAGATAGGCAAACCATAAAAAAATTACTTTGATCTATAGCTATTCTGTGAGCTGCACAGCCTTTTCCTTTCTCTTGGTCACTATCAAAGTAGGGGTTAAAAAATTTAACAATCTGTCTGATGAACCCTTTGCTCCCACGAACAGTGCTGCAAATGAACTTGAACGTGTTTACGTGGCACTCGTTTGCTGTCGCTGCAGGGTGTTGTGAGTGGGCAGTCTGACATGTTCAGGAGCTGGGTCTCTACAGCTGTTGCGACAGAACGGATCGGAATCGAAGCGCACAGCTCATCATTGCAGAACCTAGCTGTGGTTTCAGTAGAAGCAGCCCTGCGATTGGTCCTCTTGGAGCGTAGACGTGGGACTGTCAGCAGCATGCACACCACTGACATGAGCAAACTGGGAAGGGCCACGGGCAGCGGTGGGCAGCCTGTAAGCAGAAGCTTCTGTGAGCTGTGGGTCCTTGCCAAGCATCTGTCAGCAGTTGTTTCCAGGTTCTTTCCCAGCTCAGCTCCGGCCAGCAGGGCTGGTCTATCCGTATTTATGGTCTACCCGCAGATGGAAACCAGCTGATTTTCTTTCTAACTATTGCCACATAGGGACAAGCTGCAGGCAAAATAAACACACAGACAATGCTCATGCATTATTTTTGCTCTGTTCTCTCTTCCAAATTTCTAGGTTTCTCTTATTCTTGAGAGAAGCAAACTAATTCTTTATCGACCTGCCTTTTAATTAGCATTTATGTGAGCTGGCATGTAGGCATCCTTGCTTAACCCTATATGGGTCCTGCTGTGTTGTCGAGAAAGGCTCTGGTGGCCTTGTAATAGTGAGAATGATTTTTTTGGTTGTTGTTGTTGTTTTAATTTTTTTTAGTTATTTATTTTTTTGCAGAAACACATGCGCTGAGCTGCTAAGCAGGTGGTGAGTCTGCACCAGCCTGCAGCAAACCAAAGCAGAAACTACTTAACCTGTTATTGCTGAACAATGCCAGGTGCAAGCTTGTGTGCAAATACTGCCAGCCCAAAATGTTATTGTGTTCTGTGGTGCCCCCCAGTAGAGCTCTCAGAGTTACAGAAAGTCTGGACAGGAATATGTTGTCCCACCTGTCCCATGGGGCTATGTGCAATGAGCTATTATTGCAGATCCAGCGCTTGGCTCTTGAGTAGTTTCCAAAGATAGAAAGATATCGCGAGTATCCTTTCTGTTGTGCGCTGTTGTACTCTATGAATTATACAGGAGTGGTATTGTTGTTGATGTATTGCTCTAAATAAGAAAGTGGAAGAGAATCCTCTTTCTGTTACTTAATTGTAGCTATGCTTCTGCTGGAACATATCTGCAAAACTCCTGACCAGTCTGTTATTTTCCCTTTTGCAATCCAATGATGTGCTTCATCCTGGAACCTTAACAGAGCATAGTAGTTCTCACGGGAAGGACTTGAAAGCTCGGTTTATTTGCTCCGCTGAACTTCATTGAAAAAGTCATATTTCAGTTTGCATCCATGAAAAAGATGAGTTTTGTGACTTGTTGATCTGTTCTTAGAATTGACCTCTTTCTTCTCATTTTACTCTCAGTGATTGTTAAGGTACTTGGTGCTTAATCTACCCCAAAGAGTGAGGTTTATTCTTATGAATGTCATTATTCAAGGTCTTTTCAGGTCAGTAAAAATAATCTTCTTGCATAGTCTTCAGATAAGATTTGAAATAGGCAAAAGATTTTTTTTTTTTTTTTTTAAATCCCTTTTGGGGAAACCCGTGTATGGGTATGAGCATTTGCCACATGCAAAGTCAACACTATACGGACTCTTTAAGGTTATAAATTACCTGCATCACCTTTAAGGAAGTGATGGCAAATTATTACTACTTGATACTTTTTTTTTTTCATAGCTCTACAGTAAGATCCTGAGAATAGCAGATGTGACAGTGCAGTAAGCAGTCCCTTTTTCTGCAATAAGTGAGCATTTCTCTTACTTTAAACTTCCACATTGTTTCTTGAAATCAGTCTGGTATATTTTTATTGTAGTTCTAACCAATTTTCTCCTCTTGTGACCCTGATGCAGCTTTCAGGAATGAATCTTGGAACCAGTTTTAAATTTCTGGAATGAAATGATGACCTTGTAGATTTCCAGTGGGGTCAGATTCCACTCGATGATGTGAACTTCACATGCACTTCACATGAATCATATTTTGTTTACTCCCTATACACAAGACTGTGAGTTGAGACCGCTCAGTAGGTTGTTGATGAAAATCCTACTAAACCAAACTAATCCAGAGGAGACCAAGGTGGAGTGATGTTGAGGGGTCCTATGCTGAAGAGAAGATATTTCAGTAACCTTGAGAGAACCTGACAAGAAGAAAGCTGGTTCCAGCTGCTGTCGGGGTAAAGTAGTGAACTGATGCAAAAAGGTAACATCTGTGGCAACGTGTGGAGCAGCAGCCCAGCGTACAGGCCTGCTGATGCCATTTGTGTGTGGGTTAGGCCATAGGCAAGAAGAAGGGTAGTGAATTGTGTGGAAATGTAAGGATCTGAATCTAAGAAAGGAGTTTAGGTTTCTTCGCTCTCAACTGGGGGCATCTTTCTCTTGTGTATGGGAGGTTTTGTGGAGCTCTGAATTGCCTTGTATAATCTCCCTGTATATTTGGTTATCTAGGAACGTATGTGTGAAGGAAGCCCTGGGCCAGCTCTGCCCAGTGTGGTTAGATACAGCGCGTGCACGGCAACAGCCAGACTCGTGGAATGTATTATACTTAGGTTTCTCAGGAAAACGTGAAAAATACTTATTTTCACGTGAAAAAAATAAAGCTTTTGTCTTTATTCCTTTGGGAGGTCAGCAGCTGCCCCCAGCAGTTATTGCCAGTACAGAGCTCAACACACCCATTTAACATCTTTGAGTATGGATATTGTACCTGCCTGTGGTTAGGAGTGAGTAATTTTGTATGTGTGGAAGGTAGGTGTATTAAATATGAACAGCAAAGTAGCTTTCCTCTTTGGTATCTGTTTCTAGAGGCTGACCGTGTGTGTGTTTAAAAAAGACGTGAACCTTAGATACACTGATGTTTTTTGGAAAAAAAAAATAAGGGCTGCACTCTGAATAATATAAAAATACCCCTAAAACCCTAAAGAACAAAAAACTCAACTGGAGTTCTGACAATCCATTGTAAAGGATTATTTAAAAAAATGTGGCACTTTTTTACTTTCACCAACTTTTTTTAACCAAAGACCTCGTGCATTTGATGATTCTTTGTGTGGCTTAATGATTTTGATCTCTTGTGAGAATGCTACTCTGCACTTGAGTGTACTTTATTGCTCAAGCTGCTGTTTCATTGTTAGCTTCTTTTGTACCAATATCAAAACCTTTTGGCCAGGCTGGACATGATGATTTTCTTAAAAGCTAGGTGATAGCCAGGTGATCAACTGAAGAGCATCCTTTGCACTTGTGGTGTTAGATGAAGCCTGGGCTTATTACAGTACCACAAGTGATGCTAGCATAAGAAATGCCTTTGTGGATCAAAACACTTGGTTCCACTAAGAAGTCTCCCCTCCAGTACCAAGTGTTGGCTCTTGCTGTGGTTTTGAAGTGCTGCTGTTTGCAGTACCATCCTTTTTCTAGGAGCAGATTGCAGAATTTACCCATTTAATTTTTTTCAAACAGAAGAAATTGAAAGAGTACCAAATGCTTGTAAAATACTGAAACAATAGTGTTTTTAGGTAACTTCATATAATCTTAGCTTGGCTTCGGGAAGAATTCTTGCCTATTATTGTGTGATGTGGTTACATGAAGGGGAGCTCCTCTTGGAACATGTCTGGAACATTCACCCGAGGGTGCAAAAAGTATTAAAGGATTCATTGCCCTCAGGCATGTGTAACGTGGAAGACAGCCACCTGGGAGCTCACAAATTAAATTCCTGGATTATCTTCTATCATAGGAAAGGAAGTGTTTACTGTTGGAATAACATATTGCAACACATTAGCCCCAAGTTTTGCTGTGGAGATAATTGTGTGGGGCACCAGATTTCTGTAAGGCTTCTCAGATGTGTTTTAATTTTCTGTTTGAACCTCAAGTAACTGATACAATGAAGGGAAGGATGGAAGAAAATATAAACATCTGGCAGCTTCTGCTTGTTCAAATACCTTGTTCACTTCATTAATTCTTCCGAACTGTTTTTTTCACTGTTTTAGCTGCTGTGGAACTGGTTCTCGCCTCTGCTTCTCTGACATAGGTGATGCTCCCTGGCCTGTCACGGTTGCTTGTGATGGCAAATTTCATCAGCTGCATTTGCCAAATTTGGGCCAAGTGTGACTTCTTTATCTTTTGGTGTCCTAGGGCAGTAGTGAGTGACTGCAGACCTGCAGTGCTTCGTTACAGCTGTCACCCTAAAACCGGTGCTCAGTTTATCACGACAAACTGGTTAAGCTTGATAACTCCTAAGTTCCTGCCTAGTGAATTTTAGCATCCTTTTAGTATCGCAGTAGGGCTAGATGCTGTATTAAAATTTAGCCTGAGTTGATAGCTACTTTTGAGCAGGTAAGACAAAAGCAAGTAAGTGATGTGAAGTCTATCCCATGTTCTGCGGCTGTGTGTAGGTTTGTGTGTGTGTGTTGTTTTCTGTTTGTGGTTTTTTTTTTTTGCTTGCATTTATTTATTTATTAATTTTTATTTTTGTTCTTTTCTTCTGAGCCTGACCATCCTCTTTCCTCTTTTAGCTTTTTATTTCTTGAGCTATGGCCACCACTGTTTACAAACAGTCCTGCAGAGGTTTTGGCACTACTGAGGTTGGAACATTTTAAGGTCTTAAGTGTGGATGGCTGGGTTTGCAGATGAGGTAGACTTGGTACTATGTCAGGTACCTGAGCTGAGATGTGATCTACAGGTTTCATTTTATCCTTGTCTGTAGACTTTTTTTTTTTTTTTCTCCTTGCCTTGTATTGGAAATTGGAAATGCAGCTCTAGTTGAGAAATATAAAATGTCTGTGCTGCGCTAACTGAGATTTCCTTTGGACTAAGACTATTCCAGAATTGTTCCGTTGACACATGATAATACGAAAAGTGTGCACGTTCAATGACAACGTACGTTAAATTCTCCCAGTGTACTGAGGTGATCCTACTAAGGTATCAGGAACGCTCATGGAGAAGTGATGTCCTGAGAAAGCAAAACTAAGTCAGAGGAGGATGAAATGGTAAACGCTGGCACAGGGTGTTTTCCAGTGAGACTGGAGGCTGTGAAGAGGGAAGAGAGCCGGCATTCAAATGGAGCTTTTGTGAATTTTGTTTGCAGTCAAAAGCTCTGCAGAAGTAACAGGAATATCAGCTTCCTGAGAAGCTTATGCAAAAAAGCCCAGGATTGGGCAGTTTGCTTGGGACCTTGCAAAAACCTAATCTTGAATTTCACATAAAAATCTAATGGATGGCACCGAAAGAACATTTCAGATTCTGTTCTGGAGTTTGTTGCAAGCCATCAGTTGGAAAACAAAGACCAATATGCTTCTTGTTTGTCGTATGTTACTGTAAGTCAATAAGTGAAACCTGTGGCACTGTAGCTGTTTGTTATGAAATCACCAGAAACCATGACTAATCATACAGCAGCAGGCAGGTAGTACCAGAAATAATGTCGTTTTGCATCTTGTCTATGTATGGAAAAATATACAGAGGTTTTATAAGCAGTGATGTCTGTGGAGAGACATGAGCTGAGGATTTTCTCCCCAGCGTCTGGAAGGATGAAGTACTATCATAAACTAACTCTATTAGTGAAATGGAAGCAGTTGCATATGGTTTGGAGACTGTTTCAACAACATTTCCTGTAAGATAATTTGTAAATATGTGTGTATATATATTCCCCCCTCGCCCCCTGTGTTCCAAATATTACCTGGGATTGTTTGTTTTTACGATTGCCTTGGTTTCTGTGGCAGAAATCCATGTTAATATTAAGCAAACCACAAAAATTCTATCATTGTATCTTTGAAGATGATAATCACCTTCCTTTCTCTTTTTGAAAAATGGCCGCTATGGAGTTGGAAATCTTGAGCTCTAAAAATCTTTCGGCCACAGTCGAGAAGTATTAGCAAAGCCGTGTAAGCTGCAAACTGGTAAGTGGTTGTAAATGGATTGTACTCAACCTTTGGTGGGGTTTTAGAGGATAGGGCATAGCATGAAATGCGCTGCGAGGAGTATGTAAGCTCCAGTGGATCATTGGTCTGCAGCTCTTGTGTTCTGGTGTGCATGACTGTTGAAAGTAAATAACATAAGTGATGCAGTAGGAGTTGATGGTACGGTCACCTGACATCTTCAGAAGATGTTGCCAGTTACAAATATATTTAGGACCATCTGTGTGAGAAGAGTGTGTGACATGGAATCAAAGCTCTCTGAAGAAGTTCTACCTCTTGACTTAAAGATTTAATCTTTTAAGGAACAGTTTTTTCTAGAAGCTGCCTTTTCTTCATAACAAAGCTTTTGAAAATATTTGAGAATCACAAAAGCCCTTATTAAGTACAAATTAATAAGTTGAAGCCATAAAGAAAAGTAGTGAGGTACAGTTTTGAGACCTGGGGTCTTGATCTCTTTTAATCTGTTTTCCTTTGGCAAAAGTGATCGAGAGAAAAGTTGAGGAAGATGCTGTTTGCAAGGCAGAGATCAAGATTTAGTGAGATGGGTCTGGGGGGAAGATGAGGATTTGGAGCTTTGTTTGGGGATTGGGTTGATCATGAGATGCATTTATGACTAAATTGGGAATTCCTTCCAGACTGTTGGTGGGATGAGCAGGTGCCAGTATGCCCACACTGCTCGAGTGCCTAAGCTTCTGCTGTCAGACATCTACCAGCAGCCGTCCTGTCCCGCTGTGGCCTCCTGGCCCTCAGTCATCTGTGTTAGTAAGAAGGAGATACAATATGTAGCCATGAAATATTCTGTACGTGCATGATTTCACTTTGTTAACCGTGAGAGACCAGTGTCGCACAAACTCATTGATGAAATTCCGAGTCCGTGAGCACTGCTATAATTCATTTAAACTCGTGACTACTGTGTGGATATTTGGGTTTTTTTCTGAGATGGATACAGGCATCAGAAATATCTTCCATTTTTCCTTGTGCGAAACACAGGGCCAGCAAAGGATGTGACTATCCAAGAAGGTGGAGGATTTTAATTTGCTGAGGTTATTTTTGCCTCCTGTTACTGAGTAGTCTGTGAAAGGTCAGTATCTGGCCCTTTGCTGCTGGCCCTTTGCTGTTGGCCTTTACCTCCTGTTGAAATGGAATGCTTTGCGTGGTAGTATCAGATGTACTGCTGTCTGTCATAATGTTCAGTTGTCCCATTTACTCCTTAGTTCTAGTGAACTCTTGAGTAATTTCTGGTTTTAGCTTATCTCTTGAATGTCCCTTTCTCATTTTTCCACTGTCTCACATTGTGGAAAGTCAAGTGACAAGTTACTGATCACGCTGCCTGAAAAACGTCAGAAAATTAAATCTTTTATCCAAAGACTGCAGAATAATAGTAAGAGAGAAAACCATGGTCGCACATTCCATAATCATTTATTTTTATATTTAATAGGAGACAAAGATTCGATATTTGAATTCCAGGAGGTTTGTACTTGCACTTTATAGACAGGTGGCTTGGATTTGAATCTGTTGTGGCAAATCTCCAAAACTGGATAGATACAGTATAGGGTGTCTTAACTATAGCCACGCGGTGCTGCACTATAATCCCCCAAATGGCTTCACTTAATCAGAGATTTCACTCTTTCCTTCAAAGAAGCTTCAAGGCAATGCAATAATACTAGATTTTTATTCACATTCTAGCATTTGCTTTTAATAGGTTTCAGCTCTGATCAAAAGTCACAGTCCCTCTCTACTAAGAAGTCTTATTTCATGACCATAACACCTGATACCTTGTTTAAAGCATTTTTGTTACTGGTTTTGGCCTGGTTTCTCTAAGCGGGCTATAACATAAGACAATTTTTATACGAAGCTAAATTAAGATGTTGCATGTGCTTTTTCCAACTTTGGCTTTAATCGCACAGAATCAAAGAATCACAGAATATTAGTGTTGGAAGGGACCTCAAAAGATCATCTATTCCAATCCCCCTGCCGGAGCAGGATCACCTAGACCAGGTCACAGAGGAACACGTCCAGGCCGGTTTTGAATGTCTTCAGAGAAGGAGACCCCACAACTTCCCTTGGCAGCCCGTTCCAGTGCTCTGTTACCATCACCATGGAGAAGTTTTTTCTCATATTTATGTGGAACCTCCTATGTTCCAGCCTGCACCCATTGTCTCTTGTCCTATCATTGGTTGAGACTGAGAAGAGTCTGGCTCCATCCTCCTGACACTCGCCCTTTACATATTTATAAACATTAATGAGGTCACCCCTCAGTCTCCTCCAAGCTAAAGAGACCCAGCTCCCTCAGCCTTTCCTCATAAGGGAGATATTCCACTCCCTTAATCATCTTTGTGGCTCTGTGCTGGTCTCTCTCAAGCAGTTGCCTGTGCTTCTTGAACTGAGGGGCCCAGAACTGGACAAAAAATTCCAGCTGCAGCCTCACCAGGGCAGAGTAGAGGGGGAGGAGAACCTCTCTTGGCCTACTAACCACACCCCTTCTAATACACCCCAGGATGCTATTTGCCTTCTTGGCCACAAGGGCACATTGCTGGCAGAATGGTATCTGCAAAGGTATACGCTGTGCTATACTTGTGCTCTTAGAAAATAACTTGTTTTTCCAGAACACGAAGAGATTTGAGCAGATGACTGGGTCATCTGCTTTCAGGTTGTGGTAGAATCTCTCCCAGATTCTGAATTAGCCATCTACATAAACATCACCTCAGATTTTGCAAAAAATCTTCAAGTGTTTCCAAATGCCAGTGGTTTGGATTTGAATTATTACCCTCGCACGTATGGAAAAAGGTCCTTGCTCGACTCCTTGTGCCCTATTTGTGTGAGTTTCCCAACGTACCGTTCAGATTACTCCAGGTGACTGCTTTTCCTTCAGGACTTTGCCACAGGAGTCTTTCTTTTTTAATAGCAGTCTGCTTTGTTGTGCTGCGAGTGCCATGGGGGGATGTATTCATTTAGCTTTCAAAAGTCCAGTCAGCACTTAAAGGTGAAAAGTTACTTTTAAAAAGTGAAAAATAAATCTCCGTACAGTGTTACTTTGCCTTTTTAACTTTTTTCCCATTATTTTACTAGGAGAAAACAATTAGATAAAAAATAGAAATCATGAGAGAAATAATAGATCTTTTGCCATGCTTTCTGCATGGAAAAAGGTCTCACTGGACATCTATTAAGAAAGCTTTTTCTTTTTTTCCTGAAATATGTCAGCTAGAATTATAAATAAAACAGTGACAAAATAAACAGGTTTATTTTCATCTAGACCTCCTGTCCATAAACTTGTTGTTTTGATTAGACTTGATACATGATTCCTTTCTGTCAGGTTCTACAGAGAACTCACTATGTCACTCTAGCAGAGTAAGGGAGAACTGATAGGCTGTAGGACTGAGGGATGTTTGGACGCATGGATTTTCAACATTCACCTGTTGTTGCATTAGGAATGTTTTCTGCTTTGTCAGTGATTCAGCATGGCGCTTTAAAAAGTTTTCTGTTGCATTTACAGCCTGGAGGCTGCTAGTATTTTAAAGGCTGACAAAGAGACATTTGGATTCATGCCTGCCTAAGTAAAAATAATGCTTCCTCATTCATCAGCCTGGCTAATTTTTCATTTAATATCGGTGCTGTTGTGTGATAATTGTCTTTCACAAAGAGGTTCAATTATTGTTGTACCAAATGCAGTATGAAGTCTGCAATGGAAGACATTTTCATTAATCCTGGAGAAGTTGAATTTCTGAACTTATCAAGAAGAAAGAAATTCTTTTCTCTTTTGGTGAAAAATATTCGGTATCTTCTGAGGGTTAGCCATTTGCTGTCTTGGTGCCTTTGAACCCTATCCTTCATAGTAGAAAATCTGAGTTTTTTCAGTGAGAAAAGATTGATTTACCTTTTAAAAAATGTGGCTAAATAAACTGTATTAAAATAACTGTGTCTAAATTAATAAATGGAAGTGACTGGAGTGGCTTTGGTGAGATTTGCTGTCCTGTTGAAACTCTGTTGGCTTTGTCTAGCTTCAGCTGCTAGCCATTGGTTTTGGCTACATCCTTCCCTGCTAAATTAATGAGCTCAGTCATATCCGGTATTTTCTCCACATGAAGGTACTTACAATTCTGTCACCTCTTCCTTTCTTTGATAAGCAATTCCAACCGTACCCATGTCCCAGGCTTTGATGTGCATCTTCGAGGCATATGCGTTCCTAGTTTGGCAGTGCGACGCGACACTCTTGACCATTGCTAACTTGTCAGTGGGTTTTATATTCAGAGAGGAAGTATAGAGACTGTCAGGGTCCTTCAGCACTCAGACAATACTCAGCCCACTCAGTAGGGTTATGTAATTAATAATGAATTCCTGTGCTATTTCATTTGCTTATAAAGGTTCACTTCTCTCCCTCAGCACAGATGCTTTCACAATCTTAAATAGTAGTAGAATAGAGTATAGTTACAACATGTGCAATAAAAGGCTAATCCCAGTATCTATATTAATATCTGACCATTGTAATAGTAAAGGACTCTTCCTCATATCATGGTGTTACATTCTTGTCTTCAGTTGTATCCTCCATCTGTTGTCCTCTCTGGCAAAAACCTGAGTGAAGCAGAGTTTACAGCATGTTTAGAAAGCTGGGTTCTAGCAGACAGGGATGCTTTGCTTCAGAGGATGCTGCCAGGAGCGTCTCCCTTGCTGCAGGCCCGGTTCCTTAAGTCAGGCTTATTCCCTGCCTAAGCACCTCAGTGTGGACAGCAGTGACTGGACAAGATACCTATGTACGGCTACGCAGGAACACGGAAGAAAGTACTGTATTTCTTTCCACAAGCAGTAGGCTTTTCTCTGCAGTAATATGATTTGCTGCCACGGACTTAGATTTGTGCCATAGAAAAAGTTCATTTTACTGTCTGTATTTCACAGGTCTCTTGAATATCTCACTGCATTTTATGACATGAAACATTTATAATTAAGGAGTAACCTTGGTTTTCCCCAGCTTCTTTCAGTGAGAGTTGGTTTTATTCTATTTGTATTTTATAAGAAATTTGCATCCTATAAGAAATCACTAAAATCTTCCTTCTCAGTGCAAATTGCATGGTATTTGACTGTTTTCATTAGTGTCGGGTAGTAGGAATGAGGAAAGATACGAACGATGTACAAAACAAGGAGACAATGTGTGATCAAGAATGAGAAATGGAAAAAGCCCCGGTTAAGGTGTTTATTGCATTGTAAGGCTAGACTTTAAATACCTGACAGCGACAGTAACGCTGGCTGACGTGTGCCCAGTTAACAGGTATATGATACGGTGGAGTCAGTGTGAATGTCAGACCATCCAAGTTTGAGCATATTCTGTTTCTGGCTGTTCTTTAAAGAAAGAATCTGTGGAAGTGTTTAAAAAAGCCTTAATTCTGGCTTAGTCTATACTCAATTATTAATGTGTCTGCCCTAAATTAGCTGGAATAAATGGATGTATGATTGTAAAAAGCAGTTATAAATTACTTGAGTAAGAGAAATATCTCTGTGGATAAGCCAAATTCCTTCAGTTTGTTAGCATAGGCTGTTATTTTGTTGGAAAGTGCTGTCACTGCAACAGCAAATTCTGTTCTTCTGGAAACTGTTTAGTTTTTGTGGCATCTGGCAGCATCTTCAATACGAGTCTTCAATTGTATTTGATGGAAATATAACCGAGTTCCATCTGTTTAACATGTGCTTTCTACCGAAAGTGGGGCACACATGCAAGTTTATTTCCGATGTTCATAAATAAGATAGCAGCGAAACCCACAGTATCAAGCCAGACTCTTCTGGAATGGATTTTAACGTCTTAACCACAGGAAGCAATTGAGCCCCCTCTTTACTCCACCTTTATTTTTCCCGCCAACCCGCCCACATACCCATTGCGGTGCATTAGGTTTTGGAGCTCCTTTTTAGGGCCTTCTTTAATTTTCCCGAGAAACCAAATGCAAATGGATCACGGTGACTTTAAAGAAAACAGGAAAATTAATAATGATACTGCAGCTGTCCAGTTTTGTTTACAGTGCACATGGGAGTATTGAAAATGGTCTGCCTGAGTAATGTGGATGTGTAGCCCACAGAAATATGGAAAGCAGAGGTAAAAGGGTTGGAGCAGCAGCAGAGTTAACTGGAGCACTAGCAGATTTTGCTCCATCAAGGGAACGCAGCTTGAATGTGCAGCAGTGGCTTCAGGGAAGCCTGGCCTCCAGGATCTCCTGTTGCACTCCTGCCGATCTCCGTGCCCGCAGGGAACGTGCCAAGTGTTTGTTGCTGGTATAGAAATAATAGGCATTAACTTCCACAACGGTTTTCTGTTGTTCTCAGTAGTTGATTTGCTGTCTTAGTTATTGTGTAATAATAATTCTAGGAATTGCTTCTAATGCAAAGCCAGCAGAAAAGCTTGGTTTTTACAAGCTAAATGGTGCCTGCTCCCAGTTTGTGAGGTCAAGGTCCAAATGCCAGTTCAACAGCAGGCACCTCGCTGTCAAAGAGGTGCTCAGAACTTCCCAGGGCTCCAGCAGTTTTGCAAAATCATATGTGGTAAAGAAATGGTAATTTTTTCTTATCCAACAAATAGTTGTATTGCTCTGTTAAGTAAATAGGAAGTATTCTGCCCCATGTTTTCAAGTTGGGTGATAGGTAGAGTCCTGTAATATAGTAAGTTCCCACCCACCATGGCTGCTAATGGAGTAGTTCCTGCCTGGATTCTGGATTTGACCTGCTGACTTAGACAGGTTCAGGTTTCTGCGAGGTTTGTGTTGAATCCTACAGCCTTGTGTCTCTTAAATGCTTCAGCTTATCTAGAATGGCCTGCATTTAGTTATAATCAAATTTCAAAGGGTGAAACAATAAGACAGTCCGGTGTGGCAATGCAGTCCCAGGCCGTGGAGTCTGCCAAAGCTTCTGTGGTTACAGAAGCCTCGTGTGCAAAGTATTCCCGTGTTGCAGCGATGCGTATCAGGGTCAGTACAGGAACAGCTAGGTGAAAAATGGATAGTTGGTACTTCCAAGTAATAGCAGAGGTGTTGTGAAACCCAGAATATGTACTTTGAAAACATTTGTTTTATTCTGTGACCTAATTGTAAAATAACATCTGAACCCTGGGTTTGCTTTGCAGTGCTTTAGTTAGTGTTACCCTTTATTTAGTAGACTGGGATACTACACATTGTGTGTGTGGGTATTTAGCATTAGGATCTTGTAGTCTAGAGTTAAACGATGCAAGATCAGCTCTGGAGTCCTTCCTCACTAAAGAAACTAAGCCTTGCCAAACCACAGAGCTTTACTGGTCAGAACATGAAACTGACTGTCAGCTGGGCAGAATCTAGAATGATTAATTTCATTTTTTTGTGATAAAATGAGATCTGACTAATTCTATGTACTCAAAAGGAATTTCACGTTATAACCATATGGACTGAAGTATATACGCAGAAATACTCTGATAGAAGCACTAATAATTTTTTTTATGAGTAAAAATATTTCAGTAGTGAATTTTTAGCTGTCAGCAATTGCACAGTAAGTTGGATCAGAAAAGTGTATTTCATTATGCCAAAGAGTTGAGTGAATGATACCACAAAGCAGCTGGCCTGTGCTTTATGCCGAAGGTATTCATTAACCTTTAACTTGCAAAAATGGCAGAAAAAACCCCCCGCTGTTGAGGTGTATCTTCTTGGCTGCTTAATGCAACAAGTTCAATGGTAAATTTCCATGGAAGTTGGAATCAAGTCCATGAGAGCAGTTTAGGGGAAGCAGAGGCAGATTCTGGGGAGCCGTGAGTTATTTTGTCAAACTTTAATAATCTTAAGGCTTTCAAGCAGTCACTGGCTACGTGTTTTGTATGTCTTTGGATGATCAGCATGTTTCTATTAGATAGTCCTCTCCAGCAAATAGAGTTCCCCGAATTAAAGATTTGTTGGGAATTCCTTTGGCAGCAGTAGGCTGATATGCAAGGAAGCCAATACCCTTGGCTCCTTCATTGCTGTCTGCGGAGAACTTAGAAAACGTGGTGTAAAGTTTTGTTATATTTTTTGTGAAACAAACTGACAAAATTGGTTTCATAATGTGCAGTGAAAAATGTGAACAGGTATTTTGTCATTCTCAGTAACATCGTTCCCCTTTTAACTGATGAAGTAAAGCCTCTGTGGAACTTAACACTGGAGAATTTAATTACATTTTGCAGAGTGTACCATCTGTAAGATGAGGTTTGCTTACTCAGTCCTCAGTCTCAAGAGAGGATGGTAAGTTTTAATGAATTATTGTTAGGATGTGAGTTCCTTATTTAACGTTTTAACCCTTAACCTCTCTGGGCCGTCACAGAGTTTTGTGCAGTGTAATAAAAATGGCTCACTTTCTGGGAGGGTATTTTTTTTGGTGAAGATTTTTAAGTTGGTGGGTTTTATTTTTGGGGTTTTGTTTTTGTTTTTTTGGATGCTGGTTTAAAATTATCTTCCTTCCACTCTCCTAATTATTGGTCCTTAATGCAATTAAGTACTTCAGTTGTACCAGCTGCGTCTGTTCACGTGCATCTGACTTGTGCTTTTTATCTGTCTTCCGGTAGGGCAGCATATTAATAAGCAAGTGCGGCAGTTTGAGTGTTGTGGAGACGTGGTGCTGCTGAGGCTGAATCCGATTCTCAGACGGCGTTTGAAGGGCTGGGAGGAGATGAAGGCAATTCAGGAGTGTGTTTGGCCTTGAGTCCCAAAACATGTTAGGGACATTGGATTCCTCCGTAGAATTGCTCGTGAGGCTGGCACATTGTCCTTGCTTGGTTTCATCATTCTTCAATGGTGCGGAGTCTTGTGGTGACAGTCCTGATGTTAGAAAGGTAGTCCTGTCTCCTTCCTCTGAGGCAGAGACTCGGAGGAAGCATTTCTTGAAGAAGGGCATTTGCCAGACGTTATTCAGTTTGTTTTTTTCTTCCTTAGTTCCTTGTGTTTTCTCTATGAAGGTGATTAAAACTTCCAGTAGCTAACGTTCTTGAAGCTACCACCCCTGGTTTTGAAGATTTTACTGTAATTGCCTGCTTTTGGAAATGGCAGTGATACAGTTCTACCAGAAATGAGTTCTTTGACCCCATGCTGCTGCCTGTCTGAGGTGGCTGATGGTACATATTATCTAATCCCTGACCCTTTCTAGCAGCAGGGAACTGGAGAGAGGGTTTTGTCCATTCCCATGTGCTGTGCAAAGGTGAGAACAGCTGCTTGCACAGTGAGCAGCCGCCTCCCAATGGAGAAGTGCAAGGGAGCGTTCCGCCTGCAGATGACTGCTGCTTGGTGTACCACTGCAGCTCCTACTTGCTTCAGTCTCTTCAGCAAGTTCATGGAGTAAGATGGTATTTCTTAACACACGGCTCTTCTTTATAAGATCCCTCTCCTGGAATTTTCTGCGAAGTTTTTGTTCAGAGAAGTGCTGATGAAAAGATACATACGTTGATATCCTCAGGATGTCTCAAGTGCCAAAGCTTTATTGTGTTTGCTTTTCCCCCTGCTCTTTAACTTCACAGGCGCTGGTCTCTAGTTGACTTTCTTTTTTCATATGCCTGGGATTTACAGATCCCTGCCATCGGAGCCTGACTAATGATGTTGCAGTAGTGATCATAATTAGTTCCTTTTGTGATAGGAAGGGATGCAACTGAGCTGATATAAGCAACAGTGGTGTCTGCAGCTAATGTAATACAGAAGCTTCCCAGCCTTTCCTCGCGTGTCTGGGGTCTGCTTTTATTTTTAGCTTTTTTGTGACAGCTTTATTGGACTTGTCAGCCTTGACTTTTTAGCCCCATGATTACACACAAGACATAGCTCTATGTGATGGTAAGACTGCTGCGAAAAGGGCAAGAAGGGGGTAAACAGAAACAGTGGAAGATGCCCTTTGGAATTTGCTGATTCTTTAGGTGCTGAGAACTAGGCCAGTCTCTGTGCATTTGCTACTGTACGGGACAGATCGAAGAAGTTTAAAGAAAGTGGGGTTCAGTGTATATGGTAGGTGACAATAGGCTTATGTAAAGCATATTATATGTAACTGTTATTGATATGCTTTAAGTGTTTAACAAGGATAAGTGACCTGTTAGTGGTTTAATAACATATATGCAGTTAACTTTCATAATTTAAAGCAAGCCCAGATGTCTTGCTGATAAATGAACTTTCAGCAAACTGCCAATATTTAGGAGTAATTCCTTACTACCTGTGCTAAGTAGGGTGCTAGATTTGTTATGAAAAGGGTGGGTGATGTTCATAAGCCTCTGAACGCAATAAGTCTGTACCAGATCTCTAGTCACCAGTTGTGTACAAGTGGAGAGGTTTGCCCCTTAATGGGGCTTGAGAGTTAGAGATGGATCTCACCTGCTGGTAGATGATGAGGTAAAGCCAGGGACCAGAGCAGCTTTCCTCCATTTGCTCTGTTTCAGGAAGTTGTGTGGTTTTCTTTCTGGAATGCTTGAGGCTGCTGCAATCATATCTTCTGTAAGTTTCAGATGAAAATTCTGCTTGTGGGTTTACATTTTAATCTTACAGTAAAATTGGTTTGCAATGTGGCAACTTCAGAGACACGTTACCACAAATATTTGCAGTGTATGCTGTCTTGTCTTTCTTTGTTCTTGTTTTATTATGGGATTTATTTTTTTTTTCTTTTTAATCCATGGGGCCTCAGTGTAAATGAGTAGTCTAAATGTAGTTTTAGTCATAGCTGTTGTTGGATTTCCTAGAGCTGGTTTGTTATTTTTTTTTTGTGTGATAAACTATTGAAAATTAAATAATCCAGAATTTTTCAAGAAAAATCCGTAACAAAACATAGCATTGCTAAGAATGTTTTTGTTTAAACTACCTGAGGGCTCCATGGGGTTAAATATGACAGCAGTTTTAAAAACAGATTCTTAGTGGAGAGTCAGTAAACTATTCACTAGTAAGGCCGTGACACCTGTGCAAGGCAAACTGTTAGAAACCTTAATGAAGATTGGAGTTAGAAGGTATGGGTAAGCGTGGTGTGCTGGGGAACAACAAGCGTGGAATTGGCGTGGGGAAATCCTGCTGCATGCCTTTGTCAGAGTTATTAGAAGAAAACTGCCACTGCGTAAATTAAGGTGATTCGGTTGACGTAGCGTACCACTGTTTTCCAAAAAATGGGAAGAAACAGCCGTTCTTTCACACTAGCTAGAATTGTACATGGATTTTTGTCCTCAGATAGTTCTTTGTGTTCTATTGACTTACTGAATGAGGATATTGGGAGGAGAGAGGATTTCTGATGTGTTTTGTGCTTTTCTGTTCATGTTGTTTTCACTTCTGCTCAGAATTTGAAAATGTTTTGAGTACCGAAAACATAAAGAGATTTTAGATCCAGGGCCTATTAATCTGAGAACTGTATTTTTATCTTATTTTTTAGGAAACATTTTCACTTGTGTGGTGTCTGTTCCAAATAGTTTTATGTAGAAAACATCATGTAAAAAGCAGTGCCCAGTGAGCACTTGCTGAGGAATTAAGATTCTTCAGTCAGGGTGAGTGATTCTGGCCCAGAAAGACTGCTTTTTGGTCAAGTGAACAAAATAGAAACTGAATTATGCTTTTCCCCACCAAAGCTGTGTGCTGCCATGTGTTCCATTATGGTGTTTCCAGGGGTGCATTTTCACTTGAGGAAAATCATTATATAGTGTATGCACTTCAATCTAAATACTTTCCTGAGATGGTTTTCTGATGGTAGTCTCAGGATAAAAATCCAAGTAGCTTCTGCATGGTTTTCAGGCTTTCTATTTATATACGTCTCATTATGTGACATTTCAGAATGTGATGTAAAACGAACTTGCTGCAATTTTACTTTGTGGTTCTACACCAAGTGTAAAACTTGGTCTTTACCATCTCCAGAAGTTGTCCCAAAACCCTGATGCATGGCTTGACACAGTTTAATACAATTGGCAATCTCTACCCAGTAAAGGTACTTAATGGAGTCATTGTGCAACTGTTAACTTTTTCACCCTGAGGTGCGGTGAGGTTTTTGCAAGTTACCATGGGGGCATTGGTGGACCTGTTTACGTCGGTTTCTATCTGTGCTGGAGTTGCTGCATTCAATAGAGACTGACAATTTCCTTTACTGGTTCTGGCTCCTGCAGTCTGTTTCACGCTTCCTTGTGTGAAAAAAATGTCACCCTAAGAGTAACCTGAACAGCTGTGTAACTGGACAGGATGGATGATGGAAGCACCTGCTTATGGAGCTAGGGAGCACCCTGTGTTCAACAAGCTCTGTTGTCCGGTGGGGAGAGGTGAGGAGGGTTTGCTCCTGTGCCCATGTGAGGCTTGAGATTATCCTAACGTGCAGCCAAACTTTGCAAGTTGGTGTATGTGCTATGGGGGAAAGCAACCAGCGAGAGAAGCAAGACGATAATTCAGACCTGATATTGGTCATCTGCGTGTGTCTAGCGTCTTTAGTCATTGAGGAAGTGCCAGTCCAAAAATTCCCACTCGCCAGTCCATGGGAAGAAAACAGTTTCTTGGTAATGATGATAAAAATTTTCAGTTTGAGCGTTCAGCGGCTATATCAAGTGACTCCTTTTTTGCTTATTTGGTTGTAAGGTGGAGCTTCTGAAAACCATAGCAACAATTAGGAGAGGAGAGTCCTACCTCTGACCAAATACATGGCTACGTATCATCTAGGCATGTTTCAAACTCTTTTTCCACTCACGATCTGTAAAGGCTGCATGCAAGTGCATTTCACAGAAGTGACCTCGCTCTTTCTCTCTCTCCTCACTGCCTTTTCCGGTGAAGCGTTTTAATATTTGAGCATTTGTCAGTTTGCCTTAAATTGCAGGGATTAAAGGGTTTAGGCCTGAAATTCTCTGTCAGAAGTATACTGGAGGACATTTCACGCTCTTGTAATACACCTCAGAGTAATAATTATCTGAATGCCGAGTATTGTACAAAGTGATTATTCTGACAGCATTTCCCCTCCCTGCAGCCCCCTCACCTTTTGTTTGTTTTAAACACAGAACACCCCATTTGAGAAAAGCTTTTGTCTCTTTCACTAACTGCTGTCTTGGAAATGAGTCAATCTGTTCATATCAGACATGCACAAAGATTTCTTGAGGGAGAAAACACACACAGCTATAGATGTTGCCCCTTGAAATATTTATGCTGCTGAGACAGTGGCCCACGTTAGAAAGTGTTAGCCGTAGCCAAATACTCTAAGCAGTCATCATACCACCTTAAAATATCGGAATGCATGAAATTATTAGGAGCCGTTGGATAATACTATTCTCTTTTGTTTGTTTAGATTTGTAAAGCTTAATTTGTGGATCTGATTATGCTGTACAGTTCAAGAGATCTTACTCTTGTGCTTTTTTAATTGTGCAAGGTGTGATTTAATTAAAAGATAGGGGAGAGGGAATTATGCACAACTCCACTTGTCCTGAAATGCAGAACTGTGAACCAGCCCTTTCTGTAGTGTAACCACCTGGAGGGATGACTGGCAGCTAGAGATGGACCACAGAGACAAAGTTGGGTGTTCTTGCTTCTTGACATCCGGTGTCACAGCAATATTAAAATCCAAGTGTATATTTCGCTCCTAATTTCTGAGGCAAATTAACAAAACTTTGGAAGGCTCTGGAATTTGGGGGCTTTCATTCTCTATCTGATTTCAGGCCATATTCTGTCGTTGTCCTGGTTTGAGTAATGCAAACAGGACATGCTGGAACTGGTGGGTTTTTGTTTCATTTCCTTCAAAATATTTAGAGTGCTTTGTAGGTGCTTTGCTGATATTAACATCTGCAACAGTACTTCTCTAAGGAATGTAATTAATATTATTCCACATAGGTTTAAATGTCCTTCCAGTTATTTATGACCTGATGAACTGCTTTCTGAACCAATGCTCACACTCAAGGGTCAAGGTTCACCACTTGAATTATGTTAGGAACTCCAATTGAAATGCAGATCCTTTGTAGTTGTTCACTTTGAGATGTATAGCATGTTTTATAAATAAAATGCTTGCAAATTTATGTGGCCTTAACTCTCCTATAACTAAATGCATTAATGGAGATGACTTTGCAATGTCACTCGTGGTGTTGCTTGCTTAAGAAAATTAATTATTTCTCCATTAAAGATGTCTTCTTTTTTTTTTTCCTCTCTATTTTCTGAATTTTCACTAAGGCTTCATATTTACTTCTGATTTGAAACTCAAACTTAAATCAGAATGCACAGAAAAAAAGCAGTGTATTACTAAAATACTTAAGCATTTATGAAAAGCGAGTAAGAGGCTTATTTCAAAAGCTCTTCATAGGAAAATCTTAACTAAATTACTTGGAAGCTTTAAAAATCCTTAATCTTTTTCTCATAATTAATGACATAAAGAAAGTAAACAAAATAATCTATTGTTGCTATAGTTTTCAAAAGTATTTTACAAAGTACAAACTGCACAGAGTTACAGCAGCAAGAGGTAAGAAATTACTTTTTTGCTTTCAAATTACGTCCTTTATTTAGGTGATTTTTCAACTTGAAAGAGAATGAGAGTTTCTAAGATACATAGATATCTAGTGGGAAACTTTCTAGCTCAAACCACCTGTAAAATAACAAGCTTATCTCTAAGAAAAGCAAAGGGAAAATATAGACATAAAAAGTCTAGGGCTTCTAGTTTTCACATATTTGATAAAGTCACGGGCAGGATTCCAGACTGTTTTTCAGCAGGTAATCCAGTAATGATTAATTGGTCAGTGCCAAATTCCAATGCACCCATCAGTAACCTGCTTTGAAGGGCTAATGAGCCAGACTGTTACAAGTAGCTGGCATATAAAACTGATTTTTTAGCCAACTGGTTACTTAAAATCAATCATGGGAAGGGATAAAGCAGTTGTTCAACCGGTCCTCTCATAGGCCAGCTAAAGCTGTATTTCCTAACCCCAAATCTTCCTTCCAGCTACCGGAAGGAAGGTGTTTTTCTGGGTGTTAAAAGTCTCTTTTAAGAAAATCCTTGCACTTTTGCCCAGGCGTTGTGAGAAGGTGTTGGTGTACAGCTTGTGCTATGGAACTCCTGTGAGCGCAGGAGTTGTGTTGTGCTAGAACTTCTCTTGTGCTTTGCAGCAATCGGCACTGCTGTAAAAGTAGAACTGTCCCCTTGGTTCTTCCTGGAGTCGTGTCACGGTGGAGATCCGTCTTTCCTTTTCAGCTGGCCTTTGAGAAGCTCATAGAAATTACGTGAATGAGCAGTGGCTACATTTGGTTTTGTGTGGCTTACAGATAGTGAATTTCCCTGTTTTCATCATAAAAGTGTGCAATTCCCTGTATTGGGTTAGGTTTTGAAAGAAAGAGAAACCTGAGAATAAACCAAAGCAGAACAGTACCTGTCTGGGCAATGCTTATTTGTTTGTTTTCCGCTTAAACATTTTAACCTCATTACGACTCTTGTAAATGGGTCCAGGAGGGCTGAAGAACTGTAAACGGGAACCATATGCTACAAAACCTTAACTTAAAACTTTTATTTGCCTTTTTACAAATGCTGCAGGTTTTCTAAATTGCAAAGCACTTCTCACTATTATTTAGCAATTCAGAGCTATGGTCATAGCAAGATGGATGAGGTACGAGGTATTATATTAGGGCAAGATTTACTTCTTGGCAAAATTTCAGAAGCTTGGATTAACCAATTGCCAGTGAGCTTGTTTGGGGATATGTGTGGAAGCTGAGTACTGTGCTACCTTTCATCAAATATAAAAAGACTACTATTTTATACTTGCAAGCACACATGTAGCAGCATGTAAACTCCTACTAATAGAATTTTAGTTTCATGTCTTCTCTTTTTAGTATTATATATTTAAGATGTTAGGCCGGACCCACAACTGTTGTCATCTGAGATGCCTGACATTTCTATGTATGTGTGAGAGCTGGAATTGGGTTTCATTTTTTTTTTTTTCCCTTTTTTTCCCCCGTAAGTGCAGCTCATGTTCTTCCCTGTGTGTGCTTGGGACTAAAAGCATTTTAATAATTGTACATTGCAACATGCTTGTTTTCTATGAATGAAATAATGACTGTATTTTGAGTTAAACTCAAGTGCCAAAGACTGGGGAGCTGATTATCCCAGGATAAATATATTGTCATATTTAAGAGAACAATGGAAGTGTATTTGAAAGATTATGCTCACACCCTCTACCTTCCTCTGTTAGCTACTAAAAATCTTATTCTGTATGGACATGTTTTCAAAAACTGTTCATCCATGTTTCCTCAAATGCGGCTGTAGCAATGTTTCCTTTGTCTTCCTATCGTGTCAGTTCAGCTAATAAATATTTATTTTCTTACCTTTAAATCCATTTTTCCTGGGAGTAAATCTATCAGTCTTTCATCACCCTGAAAACTTAAATTCAACACAGAATTAAATGGCTTTTGGATCTCAAGGAAGGTACCTTCCATAGACTCTCCTACAGGTAGGATGTCCACTCATTCATTAGCTTGGTCGGGTTGTACAAGGCTTGAGTGCAGTGATTCTGACTTGGTCTAACTTGAGTTATGGTTTCCAGGTAATGAGATCTTTATCTGTTGGGAACGTAGTGCGGTTAATTGAAGTGATTTGATAGCACAGCAGAAGAGAAAACACGAAGCCTTATTTTACTCTAAGAAAACCATTCTCTGGCAATCAGAGTAAAACCTTTTTTTCTGCAATAGCTGAGTACTATAATTGGGCAAAAACTTTCTCAAATACATGCAGAGAAATATTTTCTCCAGTCAATTTGTGCCAAAAGCTTTTTCTTTTGTACCTTGGAGTTTAGATGTAAATGAAAAGATTAAGAAGAAACCTTAAGCTGCTCTGAATTCACTTGTAATGATGGGTATTCTCCCAAGAAATCCACTCTCGAGCATTGAAGTGTATGGCATTTGCTTTGGCAGCAGTCTCAAAAGCTTTCAGAAATTTCTGGAACATTTTGGGCAGCAGCTGAGAGCCTCAAGTAGCAGTTGTAATTATATCAAGTTGTAGCTCGCAATTTTCAATTCCTTCTCAGTCTGCTCTCTCAGAAGAAAAGGTCTCAACTACTTTTTTTTGTTTTCTTTCTTTCTTTCTTTAGCTGTTAACTGATGCACAACTTGAAACATTTCTGGTTGCTTATAGCTCTGAAATGTGTATTCCAGAATTATTTGTATGTGGGGTCAGGATTCAGCCTGCTGTCTGAAGTAAATGATCTATTTTGCTAGTATGGTGTTAAGTCCATGTGCTGAGGGTATCTGTGCTTTTACCACTTTGCAGATTGCAAATGGTTGTAATGTTTTCTCTCAAAAGACTCGGGCATATATCCCACCCTTTGAGCATTTCTAGACAAGCTCCAGATGCTTTGACTTGCTACCACCTGACTGCCATAACTTATCTATGTCAGGGTGTTCACTGGCCTTAGAAGAAATTGGGTAGACGAGAACTCATCAAATAAACTTGTCCTTCGAAGTATCAGAATAGGGAGCCAAGGCTTTCAGGCAGCTTTAGGACTTTTCAAGCAGTCTTGCATATTCAGATGATGTCAGCCCCTTAGAGGGGTTGCAATGTATTTTATGGACCTCTTTGCAAGGGGAATGAATCCTTCTGCTTTTATCTAGCTGTGCTGTATTTTGGCAGACCAAACCTGTATTAGCATCCTTGTGCCTCAGGGTATTACTCCATTTGACCCTGTCTCTGGTTATCTCTGTGCAATCAATTGAGCAGTGCCGAAGCCTCCGTGCTGGCACGGGAAATTGGTCATCCTGTAGTGAAAATGTTGAACTGGTCCTTGGTACTGGTACTTTGGTCCTTGGCTCAAGACCTATCAGAGCAGTTCTGGAGTTGAGCTGATCCTGGAACAAGTCCCAGTAGGCAGTTCGGATGCAATGACCCACTCTGTGAAGTCATGTGGATTTAGTGATGGTGTGTATCGCTGTACCAGTCGGCCCCGGAACAGTTTTATTTACCACTACAGTGATCACCTCTTGGTCTTTTTTTTCCTACCCCTCCCTGGGTGAGAACTCTGGACAAGGTTCCCAGGGATTGTTTCCTGCTAGTGCCTCAGCATGCTGCTCTCCAGCATACCGTGTTGCAGCTTTGGCTTACTGCTTTGAGCAGTGCTTTCTTCATAGCTTGTTACAGTGCTTGAGCCTCTTTCAACTCCATGTCTTCTTGGGTCACAACTGTCTTAGTTAAGTCCCTCAATGACTAGGCCATGGCACTTTCCATCTGCCTCAGGGACCTGGACTGAATATATGAATCTTGCTTGAATGTGAAAGCTTGTCTTTTTCAAGAAGGAAAAAACCCAAAACCATATTGGGAGGAAGGGGAAGAAGATAGCAGTGGCTCTAGCCCTTATGTCTGTTGTCAGCAGTCTCTGGTTTTGCTTATATGGACAAGGCTCCTGATGTTGGGAAGCAGACTCACGGAACATTTGTCCATTGTAGCTGGAAGAGACGGTCCCTAGAGCTGTACTTTATTGCTCAGCAATCAGCAAGCGTGTTGGTTACGGATGCAAGCAATAAAAGATCAGGGTTTTTTTTTTTTCTCTGTCATTTTGGTGGAGAAAAAGTTTCCAAACATCAAATTATTTCCATGTGCTACAAAGGAGATTTGATGTCTTCTGACTGTTTTCAGTAAGATTGATTTTCTCAGTCTTGATGGATTAGAAAAAGAAAACAGCAGAAGCACAGGGTTTAAGTGCTCGAGTCCAGAGATAACCTAGTAATCTGCACAAACCCCATCCTAAATAACCTTTCTGTGAAATAATGAGGATTGACGTGCCTGGTGCTGGCTGGAAAATATAGTGGCTATATGTTATCTTTTTGGCTGTGCTAGCCAGGTTGTGTGGAACTTGGCTTTGAGAAGCTTTGGAGATGGATGTGTTGAATGCAATTTTGTGAGCAGGCTTGGCAACCCAAATTCCTTCTAAAATGACCAATAATTTTATAGCTTAGGCTATGGGTTTTGATTTTTACAATGTGGATTCATTCAGCACTTGAAAAGAAACAGGGACACTTGAAAAGAAACAGCTTGAGTTAATCTGTAGTCACCTCAAGAAATACACGCTGCTTTGTTGTCTGCTGTAGCTTTAAGTCCAAGCCTGTTGCCAAAAGATAACTAGATTTGTTGGTTTTAAGTACAATGTTATTTAGGGTTTTAGAAGTCAATTTATGTAATCTTATGAGCAACATTTGTTCATGGCTCACAAGCCTGCTGCATGGCAGACTGGTTCTGTGAAAATATCATCTTCTGCAGAGTGCTTTCCATTTCCACAACTGCTATCAGAAACATCTCTGTGCTGGCCCAGAGGGACTTCCTGTAATTGGGTCTTTGAGTCATAGCTGCGTTGTGGGGCTGAAACAAAGGCTGAATTATCCAAAGTCAAATAATGTATTTTGCTTCGGGCGTGTAGGCTGCTGATGGCCGGTGTCTTAAAGAGTGATTTCTGCTTCTGTCTAATTTCCTATTGTTAGGTCAGCAGTGAAGGCTGTTAAAAGCACCTCCTTATTTCTGTGGCCTCTGCCAGTGTTTATTTTTAACCTCTGCTTAAGGAATAGCTTTGGAGGTTTGGAGAGAATGTGCAAAATTAGCTTATTAATAGACTCTGACAGATTCTGTGGTCATTTTTCTTGGAGGCAGTAAATCGGAAAGGATCACAAAATAAATCTAGTTTAGAGCTGCATAAGAAGGTTACTGAGATTTCTTGTAACAAAAAGAACTATTATTAAGAGCATAATACTGGGGAAAAAAAAGAGTGGCATATGCTAATGGTTACGAAGGAGGGTAGTAAAAATAGCAAGAGTATCATCAATTAGATAAGCCTATAGTCTCATTGCAAATCCCACTGGATTTAAATAAATGGCACTTTAGGCCAAATGAGGCATAATTGTATCAGTTATTTTAGAAAATTATATGCATGGAATATCTTTTAGAACTTCTTTCAGTCACTTTTTAGTGGTATACTTGCTAAGACTTTACAAATAATGGACCACGTCAGCATACTCCAGTACAAGTGTGCTATAGCACCTTTTGTCCCCAGGACTGTTGGCGTTCGCTTACATTTACTTGCCTCACTTTCTGCAGGTTCATATGAAGGTATTGTTTCTGTTCTCATTTGGTTTTACTTCTGTAAATTCCATTTGCTAGAGGGAGATACCTACAGTCAGGTAATGAGTATTTCCATAGTGCTTCTTTTTGTTTAATTAACCTAAGTATCAGCATATCAAAACGAAACTCTCATCATCTTTTTCCTCGAGGGTGAATTGTAACCCAGCTGCTAACTCCATTCCAAAAATGGACATTATTCCCCCCGCCTTTCATCTCTGTCAAGATGATTTTACTCTGAAGAAAAACAGAGGCCAATTCATACAAACACATAATCTTTGAAAATCCTGGGCAAAATGTGATCTAAGCCTGTAACATAGGGGAAATTTAGTTGATTGATTATGATTTCCACTTTTGTCTATTATCTTGTGAACGTGCCATGGGAGGGGTAGAGAGCATATGAGTGCATACATCAGGTGCTGCACGGCATGATTTCAAACTATAAATTCCTGTGCAAGGTCCAAGCCTATGAGGTTCACTATAGAGGCAGTGTGCTCCTCCACTGGAAGGTTAGGGAGTGCTGCTGGTGCTCGTGGGGAGAGGACCATGCTGCTGCAAACAAGGTGCCCGCTCGCCTGCCTTTTCCAGAGCGCTTTGCTATCCCTCTGTGGTAATGCAGAGATCTGGATCAGGATGAGATATGTCTGGTGTACAGGTAGCTTCCCTGCATCTTGTTTTAGGCTTCTTGATAAACATCTCAGTTGGCCTTTCTTAGAGGTGTCAGTGGTTATAAAAGAGGCCCATCAGAGCTGGAAGACAGATGAAAACAAATTCTGTCAAGGCTTGTTAGTGTTTCAGGCATCTTTGTCTGAAGTCTTGCAGCACCGTGTAAGAATGGGATGGTGGCTTTATATGTTAGGTCAGGAAGGAGGCAGGCTCTCGGGGATGCTCAGGGGCGTTGAGTTATAGCTAGAGCAGGTCCCCAGACGGCTTTAATTTTATAATCAGATACACGCAGAAGATGCTTGGTTTTCTCGCTTACTGGTGGAAGACTGCTGATAAATGTGTAAGCATAACACTACTTTAAAAGCATTTTTTTCCACAGGAGTGTCACTGCAAAACTTGGTTTTATAATAGTAGAGAGAGCCTTCAGTTGTCTGGTTCCAGAATTGCCTGTGTTCTTTCATTACAACCCATACCAGAAATGGAGAACACTTTCTGAAGGAAAAGGGTTTCTGTCTGTGATACGCAGTTAAGGTTGAGGGAAGCAATAGATGCGGGAATTGGTGGGTAAGAGAAGAATGATGAATGTTATGCACAGCGCAGCTATGGCTGGTCCTTTCTGGCCTCAAATCTCTTGCACTTGTCCTGCAGGTGACTGCATCTCTCAAAGCAGCCTTGTCTGTTTTCCCCATGCTTGAGCGGTTCCCCTGGAATTTATCTCCTTCCATTGCCTGGAAGGATGTTTTAATCAGCTACTAAGTCCTTTAAAAGTGATTTTGTTCTGTAGTACCCCTAATGAAACTTGTTGATCTGTAAAGAAACACACCTCTGCCTTTCTCTACCCAGCTTCAGGTCAGACCACGAGGGATTTTTTTTTTTCAGATGAACAACTTGGATGAATGCTTGCAAACAAAACACTGTCTTTCAGGGAACAGCTTTTTTTACCTCAGCATCATTGTGTTCTGGGCTTGACTCAGTGCTTAGATGTTGCATTTCACCCTGTTGCTAACAAATGTTGCAGTAGTGATAATTTCTTTGGGCGTTAAAGTAGTTAAATGCTGCTGTCTGTGCTGTGCATTGCTGTCACTTGGTGTTCCTTACACTCCCACCCATGCGCTTAGGCTGTGATCCTATGCGTATATATCTGTTAGGACAAATGAGGCTTTGCTATCCTCTGGCAACCTAACTTTGACTTACCAAGGTGGATTCCAAGAGGAGCCGTGGGGTGCCAAAGGCAGGAGGCTGTCCGGAGACTGTGGATGGCTACGGCAGGGCCAGCTCCTCACTGGCACCACCACAGCCACCTGCTGCAGCACCAGCTGCCACCAGCCAGATTTCGCTGGAGGAGACAGAGCCTTGATGTTCCAGAGGAAAGGATGATGTGCGTGTTGTTGCAGCAAATGGACAGGTTTTTTGAGAAGTATCGCAAGGAAGCTGTGATTGCAGACCCCTCGGCACAGTGATTTCCTTCAGCTCTGTCTGCTTTGCCAGTATTGGTAATTGTCCCTGCAAGAAAGGCTAAAGAGTGAACCAGCAAAGAGGTTTGGGCTATGAAATAAAGAACAGAGATCACTAGGGAATTTTGTGCAGTGCCTGTCTACAAAGCATTTGAGTTAAGCCAGCTCCATTAGCTTCTCATTCTGAGAGTTAAAAATTCTCTAAAAGTATTCCTGTCGAAAGTGAGGAGGGAAAGGAGTGATCCAAGATCTGATTTACTACTGAATTGAATTTATCTTTTTTTTTTTTTTTTCTTTTGATACCATAACCACGATGATGCAATGTTCCCTCCCAGTTCCCACCCCTAAAATATATAGTAATTGCAGTTTCATGGAGTATTTTTCTGGCAGAAACATTGGAAAAAGTCTATTCTAGTATATGAAAAAGAACAGAATACCAGAGAAAGGGATGGCTTCAAGCTCTCCAGACAATAAGCTTCATAACAATTTTGCTGGTACATTCAGTATCAAATTTATAGATCGCAAGCTGCTGGTGAGGTAGTTTTTGTGCATCAAGGACCTCAGCTGGACTCCAACCAGTGACTTTCCTGAGTCTAGAAACTATTTGCTTTGCTTGGCAAGCAGGGAGTGAGGAGGACGGGGGAGCTTTCTGCAAAAGGTCAGGTGTTTTGGTTTTTCATTACACAGCAGTGTTTCAATACTGTGTTTATTTTTTTTTTATGCCATATGTTAGGGGTTTCTTTTTTCTTAATAGTACGAATAACAAAATATCAATTAATCAGTGCAACAGCATGTATAATATTAATTGGCATTGACAGCTCAAATCTTCTCCACTGAAACTGTTATGAAGCCAGGTCATCTTGATAAAAGGATTAGTTAGCTCCTAAGAAAGAAATTTTTTTCAGAGCAATGGAAGTCCGAATCTGCAAGTAAATAAGGTCCTGTGAAATGTTCACAGCACTTGATTGATGCTTAGCCTGGTCTTGCTTAGGAATGCTTTCCGATGTTAGTGAAGGTTTACTTAAGTTTGGGCTCAAGCCTATTTCTTTCTCATTCTCTCCAGAGACCTCTTCATCTCCTTGTCCATTGCTAGACTTCAAGAAATTGCCCAATCATCAGATTCACAGCCAAACAATTGCGCATCGGTGAAACCTGAGGCCATGCATTAGTAATTTAGAGGTAAGAATTCCTTCAGGAAGAAATGAAGCTCAAAGGAAAACAGACAGCTGAAGCAATGTCAGCTAGTAGAACAAGGAATACACATCCATCTAAATTCTGCCCTTGTAGCAGCACTTGGAGAAAACCGTTCCACAGTTCTGTAGCCAGGTGGAACTGCCTAACCCCCTGAGTGCCCAGAAAAGCCGAGGTGCTGCGTGTTGGTGGTCACGCTTCTGGTCTTCTTTTGCTAGCAACTTTTCAGGTGGATCCCAACAAAACAGGCTGTCTCCTTTACTCTCCCCAAAATTCCCAATCCTGAGAGTAGCCTAGAGGAACAGCTGATAGGGCATTGGTTTACTGGGCATGTACCACTCGGACCCATCAGAAGTGCCTGCTGCTTGCATCTACAGTTTAGGATCTTCATGGTCTGGGAGCTTATTCTAAGGCCTGAGCCTGGGATTTTCCTTGCTTGCCAGGGCATTGCTCCTGTCTGTATTCCATGACTTTCTGTCCATACTCGCTATCCTTCCAGCAGCACAGCCACTTACTTAAAAAAAAAAAATCTGATATGATCTCAAGTTCTCTTTAATATATTAGATGATACAGCTCTGGTGCACCTGATTTATTTATTTATTTTTTTAAATCCCTGTCTATTCAATTTGAGTAGTAGCAAATCTTCAGTGAACTGTCTTGTACTCCCTCAAGTTAAAGTGCTGTTCAGTAACATATTATTTGAGTGGTTTCTGACATCTGTCTTTCCCAAAAGCTTTTCTGCTGGTGTCTTCGCACAGACGATACGTAACTTGTCTCTTGCAAAGTTTTTGTTTTCAACAAATTGGAGGGTCGGGTTGATATTCCTTTGGAATTCCAGCTCTACTTTTTTTTTTTTTTTTTTTTTCTATTTAAGATGGTAACTTGTAAGGTTAACCTGTAGGCATCCAGCTGTTAATCACTTGCTCTGAATGCATGTAATGGTGTAAGTATACCGCTGACTGTTTCTTCCAATCTGGAAAGTTAATAATGCAGATTTTCAGCTCTATAAGCTGTATGCATAGGGCAAAATCAGTGTTTATTGTAAGCCTGTTGAGAAGACAGGTTCTGATGAAGTGTAGACAGGTTTTTTAATATCAGTAAATTGGAACAACTAAGACCTGGTCTTGCGACAACTTCCACAGTGAGGCAGATCTCCTCAAAAGCAAGAAGAAAGTTTTCCTGTGACACCGAGCTGTACTAGACACTGTGTAAACCCTTGCTACTGCAAACCGTACTGTACATAAGCTTAGTTTAATGTTTGAGTGGGACTCGTTTGTTGTGCTTGATAGTTTAAACCCTGCTGAATTTGGATCTTGATTATTCTGCTCTCACACAAAAAGTATCTGGGTGCATAGTAGAAGCTGTAATAAATGCTGTGTTTTCAGTAATACTCAATGTTTTTGTTGTTCTCAGCTGTTAAGACCAAGTCTAACCACAGTGGTATCTTGAATTCTTTGTAAGCATTGTGTGAGCTTGAAAAGCCCTTCTCCTACCCTGCTGTAACCCGAGTTGAGCAATCCCACATGCCTGTCTACCACATAAATAAGACTTTAGGACTTAATAGGAATATTGAATGCAGGGGCAAACACAGGTGCATAACTTCTGGCTTCCTTCTCATTTGCATAATAGCAGCCAAGTAATTGAAGTGGAGAATGGTCAGGCAGCCAAGCACAAAAAAAGATAAGCGCACCTCATTTAAGTGTGCTGTCTTAAATCCTTTTGCTTTAGAAGTATATATTTTTTTTTTTTCCCCTCAGAAAAATTGGACGTGGAAAACGGAGCATTTGTTAGGTGGAGAGAGCAGGTGTGTGCTGGCTCTCCCTGTTCCACTTCAGCCTGTGTTTGCCAAGTATTTGTGTTGTCAGCCATTGCTCCAGCCTTATTCCCAGCAGCAGACTCTGGTTTAGTCAGTTATTTTGAGGAAACTGAGAGCAGCTTCTGGCTGTTGCTGATGTTTCTCAACCCTGCCCATGTTCTCCTTCCCAGGGAGACATCTCTCTGTCTAAAGCAGCTATTTTTTTGGTTAGAAAGAGAAGGAAGAATGGGAACAACAAGGAGTCTTCAACGTGTGTTATATTAAAGCACTGGCTGGATCTTCTGGGAACCGATTCAAGCTGCTAGGCTCTTAATATTTATTTAAAAGTGGCAGATGCAGAGGACCTTATTTAGTCTACAGGAAAAGCTAGGAGTGATGATTTGTTCTCAGTTACTAGAATAGGTACGGAGAATGGGTCCAGTGAGAGAGTGTAGATCAGATGAGAGTCATGCCTATTGTCCGGGTAATTGTAATGTGGTGGTCGTCAGCAGCAAGAGTCAGAGAGACTTTGGGGCAAGGTCAATTTCTCTGTTGTTGCTTCTTCCAAAAGCAGATTTTTCATTTGGTTGTTACAGCAAATTCTGTGTTGTACTGGAAATAGAGATTATCTGACTTCCACTTGTACTGTTGCACCTGTTAGTAAAATGCTAATATATTCTCAGGCAATCAGTTTAAAAAGCCATCTCTTGTTGGCAAATGTCTAGCAAGCCTTGCCTGCTATGACCCTGATCCATCTGTGCACTTAAGTAAGTGTTTTTTTCCGACACCTGGAAGTGTCCAGGGAGTTTACTCTCCCTGTGGAAGGCACTGCCGTCAAACAAGGAGAGCGGTGTTCCTGAGCCAGGATACAAGGGAATTCAGTGACTGTCACTCTGGTGC
>JAAGNO010028083.1:0-44771 GCA_033439905.1 Ceryle rudis | reverse complement strand
AGGCACTGCCGTCAAACAAGGAGAGCGGTGTTCCTGAGCCAGGATACAAGGGAATTCAGTGACTGTCACTCTGGTGCTGTGCAGCTCCTGCAAAGTGGCAGTAGCTCTTTATAGCTCACTTTCCCCAGTTAGAAATGAAGGACTGGACTGTGACACAAAGAGTGAAAAGGATTAAAGAGGTGGATGATGTTTTGCAGAGTTGGAAGTAAGTGTTTTGGCTAAGATCTGCAACTTCAGGGCAGAGTTTTCATAGTTGAAGACTTAAGTCGTTTGGCTATGTAGGAGACAGGTTGTAAATGCGTTTGGGTATGTTGTCAAATGTACTTTGGCCTAGCCAGTGAGTGGCCTCTTGATAAGTAGTTCTAGTGTTGTTAGTTTCTCCATTACTAATAACATCGCAATGCCCAGTTCTGCTAAGTTTCCAGAAATGCAGTCACATACAATAAAATGCTTAACAATTACAGGTGCCTTATTTTCTTTATGCTGAAATAAAGTTCTTTTGTGACCAACAGGTAAATATTGTAATGTATGTCTTAAGTAGCAGCTGGTCGGGTGTTCTGCTGTACGTTTGCACATCTGGTACTGTAGTTGCTTAGTTCAGCATCTCAGTCACTTTTCTGTAACCACTTGTGAAAAAACAGTTATTTGTTAGATTAGGCATCCCATAACCACCTCTAGAAACATCTTCATTAAACAGAAAATCTTTAGTTCAGCACATGACTTGAAAACTACAGGCACAAACATGACAGGCGATTCTCTTATCCCCATGTCTTTAGAGGACCTCCCAGGGGTACCTGATGGCTTCGAGAGGTCATTCTGCTATTTAGGCAGTTTGTTGTTAGCTGGGACGCTCCCAATGGTGCCAAGGCTTGGGCACTTTTTCTGGCTTCTGAAAAATTCTCATGACATGAGGGGAATTGTTGAGTGTTGGGCACTCCTGAGCCAGCTGCTGTACTGCTCTGCGCCCAGTCTTCCCTGTAGCGGAGGAAAGGGAAGTTCACATGCAGCAATGCTGGGAGCACTGGAAGCGTTTTGGTAGAATGGTGTACAAGTGGCATGTCAGTCTGCCTCAGCTATCCCCAGCTCCTGAGAAAACCTCATGGGCATCTTCCATCGTGGCTGGAGCTGTTGCCCAGCTAGTCTGTGCACCCTCTGGGCTCACTTGGTGCTTGGATTGCCCTTCACACAGAAAAGGTAGTGAAAACTTGTGCACGTATACAAGTACTGTTTTGCTGCAGATCAGGCTCGACGCTTGAGTGTGAGACTTTTTGCTGAAAATTCATCAGTTGCTTTTATCGATACAGCGTAAATTAGAAACTGATGTTCTGTGAAGGGCATTAGTTGGATCTGGAGGCTGAACTAAGTATTGCAGAATCCTTGGAGTCATCACCTTGACTTATTAAAAAAAACAAACCAAGAAACACAACACAAAACCCAAACTCCAAATCAGTCATACCTTAAGCAAACCCCTTTTTCTGGTAGCTCGTGTGTGTTACATAACTGTATATGTGGACAACCTCCCTCACTTTTATCTTATTCATTAATCACAAAATTAGAAAAAAAACATTTTTCTTATGGGGAATATAATTATTTCTGTGAAGAAGCTTGGTCTTTCAAAAAGGCAGGAGACTCAAAAGCAGAAAACTGAGCCTCAAGCAGTACTTTTCCCAGCAGTGGTGGCTGTAGCGTCTGTGTCGTGCAAGAGAAGGCTGTAACAGCTGTACCATGCGGTCTGCTTCTGACATTGGTTCTGTTGAAAAGTCCCGCAGCCCTGCGATGCTAAGTAAATTTGGGGTTTGTTTGGAAAAAGGAATTGTTTTTCACATCTACAAGTATAATTCTCCTGTTTGATGGAGTAATGTTGTAAGAAGCCATGTGAAATTCTCCTTTTGTTCTGTTACCCTATTTCTGTGTTTCTTATAAATTCTGCATTGTAAGGTCAGTTTCTCAGTAGTAAGTACAAGCAACAATTCGATTAGAGCAAGATAACTTTTGTTGTGTCTCTGACATAATTCCCTAAAGTCTTTGTCATTTTCACAGGAGAGGGATATTTTTTTTTTCCTCTCCCATTTTCACATCTGGGTGTTGTTCCTCCTGCCTTGGGAACCTAACTGTTTGATGGGAGTTTTGGAGGAGCTATTGCTCATTGAGATAAATCAACTTGTGGAACAAGAAATAATCTAGTTTCATTCCTCAATAATCACAACTGAGGTGTGGTACTACTAAGTTTCTTGCTGCTGAAAAAGGCTCTGTTTCTCTCCTAGCTTTTTGATGGGTTGACAGCAATAGGGGCCTAATTACTTTCTGCATAGCTGACTAGATGATTGATTTTCCCCAAATGGCTCTTCTGCATGGCCTTACAGCCTCTGACATTGGAATCAAGGTCTCACGGCTGCTCTGACCTCTGTGAGGAGACTGCCCTGGCCTGGCCTGCTGCTTGTCCAGCTTTAAGTGAGCAAAAAGAATCCCCCAGCCCAAATGAAAGACATCTCTTTGTCACGAGCTGTGGCCCACGTGTTCAGTATGCTCCCAGAGTCAGTGGAGGTTTTGTCACGGGTTAAAGACTGTGGGTCCAATTCTTTTGTGCAAAAGGTACAACATATAGGACATTGAGTTATCTTTTCTCATAAGTGGTGAGCTGCAACAGTGGCACTAGGAAAAATCTCTGAATCTCCTCCCTTCCTTGTTTTCAACAGGCAACAGTATGTGGATTCTAGGGCCTTAGCCAGAGGTGATAAAAGAAAAAAATATTTATTTATTTTTTTTTCAAGTTTGTGAATGTTGGGTAAGTGACAGGACCGTGTTTCTGGTAGCTTGGTCCGTTTGAATCACGGTGCCAGTGTTTTGTCAGGTGTGGGCCTCTCGACACAAGCCAAATCTGTGATAGCTCTGCAAGTGTTCCAGAGGAGTGCATAAGCAACTCAAATGTTTTTTTTAAAAAAGCACACATTCATTCCATGGAGTTTCAAATATCATGTATTAAGTATACTTGTTACAGTTCCTTGTTCATTTTATTAAAGAATGAAATGTATGGTATTAAAGTCCTTAGGAAGGTATTTCCTGTATGTTCAATTATGTAATCAGCAATCGAAGCTTTTACAGCAGATTTCACAAGTGTTTATATGGCCCAAAATATCCAAATAGTTGAAAGTTTAATCATCCCTTTCTATATAATTCCTAATCTAATTTGTTGATGTCAGGAATGTGGTTTTTGTGATTTTTTTTGTTTTGTTTTTTTTTTTTTTTTTTGGGTGTGTGTTTGTTTTGTGGTGGATTTTATTTTTTTTTTTAAATAACACAGACACGTGTGCAGTAAAAATATTTTTAACATCAAGTTGTACAAATAACTGAAGGGTACGTACCCTGCACCTCAACATCAGCATGCCCTGAACTGTTCAGACCAAGATCTCGGGGTTGGGGAGCTCTGTGGAAGCTCTGCAGAGAGCTTTTACAGGAGCACATTTGGGCTGCAGAGATCTCCAAAACTGTTAAAAAAGGACTTTGTGAAACAGGGCACAGTCACACTGGACCTAGCTGTGCGGGTGGATACACACCCTTCTCTTGAGGTCAGCTTTAAGCTTCTCGCTTACAGCCAGAGCTTGTTCTTGCTCTAAATTGGGTTGTTTGTAGACACTGTTGTAGGGATGTGGTACTTTTACAGTGCACAAGAGACGCAACAGTTTGTGTTTTCCTCTTTGCCATGCCTTCCTGCTTAGGTCCTCTGCTCTTGTGCTACACAATGCCTTATGTAATCAAATTGCTAATTGACGGACAGAGGCTTTTTATGCAAGTGCTGTTGCCTAGTGCTTCTTGGTGTTGTTATTTTAGGTTCAAATAAGGTTAAATAAGTGTCTTCTCCTTGCATCATTGCATTTGCAAAATATAAGGAAGACCACATGATGGTTTTACCTTTTGGAGTTGCTTCTAGCAGCTTCAGGGAAGTGCAAGTTAACACAGTATGTCGGATTGGCTTGTAGGATCGGGAGGCTTTATTTTACAAAGCTTGTACCAAAAAAAGGTTTTCTTTTTAAACAAAAATCTAGGCTTCCCCTTTAAGCAGCCCCATATCATGATTATTATCACGACTGAACATAAAGGAGTGAATATTTGTCCACATTACTACAGCATCTGAATGCTTCCCAGGGCCTTTTTAAGTGCTATGCCTCTTGCAGTGCCACAGGCAGCCTTACTGTGTTTGGCCATATTGAGCTGGAGAAGTAGAGTCCTCCCAGCTTTTCAGACTGGAAACTAAGGCTCATGAAAACTGAGCAATTCACCAAACTTGCACTGTGTATTTGTGACAGAGTGATATGATCAGTTTGGATCTTTCCAGCCCCAGCCCTGGTCTCTGAGGTATAATCTTGTACTGTAGTCTCTCCTTTCTTTTTAAAGCCTGCGTACCTCATGTAGGGAAAACAAATGCACATCTGACGTCTTGGAACAGTACTCAAGTAACAGTCCTGCCTCAGGACACAACATTCTAAGTGCGTGGCACTGGGAGGTTGAAACTTCAGATGTTTCAGAATAAAAATTATGTGTCTCGGGATAAGGGAGAAACTTTGGGATTGAGTTCTTATGCCTGTCTCCCCACTAATCCTGGGGCAGGTGTTTGCAAAACACAGCTGCTTTGCAGAAGTTAGGCGAGAACGTGCATTCCAGTCTGGCTTTCTGCTGAACTGGAACATGGATCATATTTTTGAAAGAATAACAGTATGACTGTTAGATGTTCTTCCCATTATCTCAGTTTGATAAAAAGCATTCTTCAGGTCATCAGGGCTCTTGCTTTAAAAGTTAAACTACACTGTTCTGTTTCCAACTGTGATTCCAGTGCTCTCAGGAAAAGCCCATGTGGTAGAAGATGTAGGAAAATAAAGTAAATGAAGCCCTAGGGAGCCATAACAAATTGGGGAAAAAAGCAGTGTAGCCTGTCAAAATAAGAATTAAGGAGCCCTAACTCAAGGTCAAAAAGAGCTCTCTCTTCCTTTCTGCTTCACTCACACCTATCAGTGAAGACCGAAAAAGCATGCTGAAAGCAAAAGGTGACTGAACTGCGAATGTGAGAAGGGTGTGTCGTGTGGCGGAAGATGCTAGGAGCTCTTAGGAGGAGGAGAGTAGCTTGGAAGGAACAAGATGGTGCAGAAATGTATGGTTTCATAAGTGAAAGTTCGAACATCATTGAGTAAGAATTGTATTTATGGAATTAAAACCAGTGACCGACAGTTAATAGCATTAACATTGCTAGAAGTTTCTGTACCCAGGCAAGGCTCCATAGAATAGTATCTCTTCTGTTATTGGCTGAACTATCATGCTTCTTTGCAGTGTTGCTTCCATTGGAAGATACTGCAGTGAGAAGTGTTACTCATTGTTCGTGTTTCCTCTTCTGCATGGGCACCAACAGCATATCATAATATAGAAACAAATACTTAACACGACTAGTTATGGAGCATTTGTCACCAGGTTGGTGACAATAATAGCCTTTGAAGAAACATTCTGTGTTATCTTTGGATATGTTGCTTAATCTTCACATGGCTGAGATTCCCATTTGAACAGTCAGATTAATAACCTTCTCCCGTGTTTACTTTTTCCACCAGGCTTTTCTGTGCCTGAGTGTTGTGTTTCAATGCTCACCAAGAAGACAGGAGGGTCGTACAGCACATAGCACAGTAATGTCCTGCTCTGGTTGTGGGCTTCTACCAGTGTGGTGCAGATAAAAATACCTGTCAGAAATGAGCAGTGACGAGTACAGGTGACTATGGTTAGCATCAGAGTGCCTTGTAAAGTGATAAAGCTGCCTCATAAATTGGGCTTTCAGTCATAGGCATCCTTCAGCAAGTACGCTAAGGCATGGACGGTAGGGTAGGAGTAATTGCAGGCAGTGCATAATTGTTAAGTTTACTTGTCTGATGTGGCAGATGCGTATATCTGGTAATAACGCAATCCTCTGCGCTCTTCTTTTTGAGGGCCGTTGTAACCTGCAGGCATGTTTTCTATACTCATTTATAATTTGTAATCGTCTGGCTTTATGAAGAGATTTTAGGAAGTAACTTTTCTTAATTCATTTGAACAGTAATTTTTAGTTCATGGACAGCTAAGTAACGCTCATTAGGCAGGAGTAGTATCGTTTGGTGGGTGCTAGAGAATTCCTTGCTGCTCCTCCCTGCTTGGAGAACTCCCTCATTTCACCAGGCAGGAAGCTGGAATGGCCATCATGAATTCTTAAGTAGTCACACCCCAACATTTCTGCCTGTTTATGTCAGGGGGAACTTCTGCTGAGTGGAATGCCTTGATCTTCTCAGTCTTCTAGTCTGGTGGTTAGCTGCAGAGCGGTGAGTGTGTGTGTGTGTGTGTGTGTGTGTGTGCTGCTGTGGGAGGGAGAGACAGCTTTCTTCCTCAGACTGCCTAGTAACAAATACACATGCAGTGATCCCGTAAATGCTGTATCTTCCTGGTGAATATCTGGCCATATTCAGATAAGAACGATGTATAACTGGAACTTCTTAAAACCAATCTGGTGCACACTTACATCTACAGAAGCTTGCAATTATTTATGTACTGTTTATTAAAGTCAAACCGACTTTTTTTTAAAGCGGTTCAATGCAACTATATTGGCAGAAGCTTGCAATTCCTTGCGGACAGTTTTAAGTCAGGTCAGTTACTAACTGATTATGTTTGATGCTGAAATGAGCCTGGTTAGAGCCAGTCTTAAGAATAGTCCTGTGACCTTTTGTACTGTTTTAACGGCTTCAGTTGAAAATCTTCCTTAATGAACGGGTGCACTTTTCCTGGGTGGACAAGTCCCCAGAGGAAACGTGGACCTCTGAGCTGGGATAACGAGGTGGAGGATGCACATCCTAAGGAGCTAGGAAGTGAAAAAGACCAAGATTCAGAGAAGTAGCATACACATTTGTGCAGGAAATAAAGGAATAAACCCTTGACAGTGAAAAAAGTGGAAGTGCTACCAAGTAGCTTCTTGTCCCTGTCTCAGGAAATGCTTATATGCTGGGGGGATGCTTCTGGATCCTGCAGGGTTAGAATTCAGGGTCTAAGCATTAAGTGCCTCATTCTTCCGAACACTCTTCTTTTCTAAATTTTAAAAAGGTTTACCTCATGGTAGCCTGTGCTTATTTCTGCTTTTTGTGATTAAAAATTAACAGTGATATCTTCTGTTATTCTTTATCCAGGAATAGTTTATATGGTAACAGTGTATATTTAAAACAGGGGATTTCAGAGAGGTTAAGAGTTACCAACAGCTACGGTAGGGTGAGGACTGTCTCCTCATAGCTATAAAACACTTAACCCAACAGTGAACCCAAACTCCGTCGCAGTAATTTATAGTAATAAATGTACTTTTTTTTTTTCTTTTTTTTTTTTCTTCCCCTAGGACACTAGCAAGTGTAGGAAAAGAACTGAAGGATAACTTCTTGCAGGCCCTGGCAGAAAGAGAGGAAGCCAATCGTGCTGGAAAGATTTCTGTGAGTACTTGTGAGATCACAATCTACTTAAGAGCTTACAAATGAATCTGGGGAGGAAAAGGAATTACTTTATAGGAAAACTTGAGGTGGGAATTTTGAAAAGGCTTGTTTAATTTAGGAGAGATCTCTTGAACCCCAGAAATGCATTGATGTTCATTTTATTTTTTAAATAAGCAAAGCATATGAAGGTACTGCTCAGGAGTCTACGAAAGGAAAATGATGAACCAAAGACAGAAGAGGAAAAACATGTAGAGAAGTGTATTTTGATTTCATAAGCAGCTGTGGATTCCTGCCTTGCAGAAATCATTCCCGTGTGAGCTTAGAATTGAGGAAGACGCAGCCTGATTGCTGGGAGAATCTCTTTGAAACTCATTAACTTTGATGCTACTGGAGTTTCCTGTCTGAGTTGTGGAGGGGTGCTTGGTCTGTTGGGTCTAAGGCAGGACAGCATTCTGGGGATGGCCGTCGGCCACCCGCCTCCTGCCTCAGCCAGCCTGCGTGTGCCAGCAGTGCTGCCCACGTGCTGTTTGCCCAAGCTTCGCTTGACGGGATAGTGCTGGCAGGGGCCACTTGGGAATCTCTCTGGCTTTGTCTGACACTCTCCCACGTTCACATGGGCATGGTTGTGGGACAGCGCTGCTGAAGGTTAATTTGCAGCTTGTAAATATAGCTAAATCAATATTCTTCGGTTTAAGGGGAGGATGGTCCTATATTCTTGGCCTTTTAATAGCTTTAGTTTCACAGCTTAAGTTCAATCTGCTACCATTTAAACTTTGTAACACAGCCAAAAATGATCCCAGAATGGTCCTCCTGGTTTTACTGCTGTGTTTAGATAGAATAGTGCTCTTCCTTACCTTCTTTAGGGGGTAGCAGGAGCCTGGACTTCTGTCTGTTAGATTGCCTCTCGTGTTAAAGAAAATGAATAAAAGTGACTGCAAAGGCAGTGGTGGGCATTTTGGAAGTCAAAAGTGATCGTGATCCTTTGTCCTGGTTCTGTGTGCTTAGCAAGTTGATCAGGGATACACTAATAGTGGGTGGGGTTTTTTTTTCTTTAATTTCTCCTAATTGAAATAAAAACATAACTCCCTCGATCCCATAATTCTAGGGTGGATATTTATTCTTTCATTTCTAGCTAATTAATATCTAGAATTTGCAGAGGAAATGCTGCCTGAAGTGTGGTTCCACAACATATGTTAGAAAGCTTTCTCATGAAGCTTCAAACACCTTGTGGTTTTAGCTGCCTTAAAAAATATCCTGGAATATCCCCTTCCTGGGATATTTCTGGATTTATCCAGGAGAAATAGGACGCAAAATGTTACATGTATTGCAGAAATGAGGTAGGGTGGAACAGTGCTGTTGATGGTTTTAGCTTTGAAAATGGAAGTACTCTGTCTTGTGTTCCACATAATTAACAGTGTTAAAAAAAAGGCAGTTTCTAATTGTAGTACCTTACTCTTGTAATTCCCTTGGCTGTAGTTTTCAGATCATCCTGTGAAGGAAATGTAATTTCTTCCTTTTACTGATGGGGGCATTACTGGGTTATGCAGAACCCTCTCAGGGAAGCAAAAGGCTCAGTTTGTACTAACAAATATTTTTGGCTCTGTGTAAAGGCAACAGGGCTGAGCCCAGCACTTCAGACTGGCTGAGACCTGCCTACAGATTCCAGTCCCCTCATTGTGCTGATGGTGTGCTGTGTTGATCTAGGGGTGGGAAATGATCATGCTTTTCTGTTACCAGAACTCTGGGAAGCGTTGAGGTCAGTAGTAGGCTTCTCAGTCCTGTGGGCATGATGTAGTAGCATTCACTGAGCACCTGAAACTGGATCCAGTGCAGTCTGGGAACTCCTGGAAGCTTCTGCTAGAGATCCCCCTCCTGTGTATCCTTACACTGCTGTCGCTGAGGACTCTTAAACAAGCAGACGAGGGACACCATGGGTGCATTAGGCAGAGCTTGGATTCAGAAAGCACTAGTAAGGTTTTAGTGCTTTGCTGGCAAGTTACATGGGGGGCTCTAAAAAGTGAAGGTAGATAAATTATGGGTTAGTCTTTAGGATCAAAAAATAAATATTAAGCATCCCATCAAAATGAAGACAGCTGGTCTCAGTTGCCAAGTTCCCGGGCCTCCTGCAGTGATACAGTTTGTAGGCCCCCAAAACACCCTCTAGTTATGTATCAAAAGTTTTTGCAATAGTATTGTTACAAGCTATTCAGTACATACCTAGATATGAAGAAGTATATCCAGTGTGCAATTTCAGCCTCCGT
This sequence comes from Ceryle rudis, assembly GCA_033439905.1. Lineage (NCBI taxonomy): Eukaryota > Metazoa > Chordata > Aves > Coraciiformes > Cerylidae > Ceryle > Ceryle rudis. The sequence continues at coordinate 35,038 of JAAGNO010028083.1, read as the reverse complement.
TCTACCTCTCCTACAGTTTGCTGGTTTACAGGAGACCCCATAATGTTTTCTTAATACGCTTCAATGTGGGAATGCATTTCAAATGATGATTCGGAACGTAAACCCATTGGCCCCAATCAGAAATGCACACAAAAGGACTTTTTTTTTTTTTTTCTTTTTAAACTATTGCATACCTAATGAACCAACAGAGAGAAGGTACTCCCTTAGGAAAACTCTGTTTGGTGGGTTTTTTTTATATCTGGACAGTGTGACCTGTGTTGTTACTAGGGCTATAGACAATCTGTTTTATGGGGGTGCACTTATGCTTGAAGAGCATATACACTGGTTGCTGAGAAGAGTGGCCTAACCAAAGAAAGCACTGCCTCTTTGGAAAGCTAAAACTGCTGCCAAGCAACACTTACGAACAACAAAACCCCCCCAGACCTGCACGACCCAATACAAAAAAAATCACAAACCCAGAACAAAACATATAAAACAAAAAACAACAACAACAAAAAACCCTTAGCCAACAAAACCGAAACAAAAAAAGCAACAAAATACAGGGTAAAATGTCTTTCTCTTTGTGACATAAAATGGGAGGTGGAGGATTAAAAAAATTTCCAGGCTTAAAAACTGCCTTTTGATGTGCCTGGAAAAGAATGTATCTCTCAGCTGTGCGTGGTCATTCTGTGTGGCTTGTCCTCTCCATTCCACGTTGGTAGGTCATCCATGTGTCAGGCTGATGTGGGAAGTTAATTCTCTATGACAAGTCTGTCAGGACAGAAGTGTTCCATATATTTGCTTATGAATCGGTTCCATTCAAAAACTTGATCTGGCAAATGCTATGTGAGAAATAAGATGTATGAGGTAGAAGATAGTTTTAAAAATGAGCAGCGGCTGCAGGGTAAGGTAACAATGAGCTACTGATGGATTCTGGCAGTACCGGTGATTTTTTTATGTTCTCATAAATGAGAATTTAGCCAATGTGAGTCATATGATCAGATGAACTTGGCAGGAAGACGGGTCTCGACTTCTTTGCACAGGTGTATGTTTACCCGGTCTAGCCCTCACCTATACTCTGGTATGCGTTAAATATTGCTTGTTTATTCAAGGTGATAAAGGGCTCTGTGGATATCATAGTTTGTATTTACAGAAGCCTTAGGCAATTACACAATACTCAGGAACTTTTTGTGTCCAGAGCCAGTTTCGAAGTTACTGTGTGAATACCTTGAGGCTGAACTTTTGGGAGAGGCTTGAGGTGGATGGGGCAGAGAGGAAGACCACAGGAGTACAGATCTATCTGAAGACGTAGATACCCTGTGAACTTGGATTTGGATTTCATGGCAATTGGAACAAGTTATAGTTACATTCTTGTAGGTGTCAAAAGTGTTTAGGCACATAAATAGTTAGATGGAATCTGCTGATGGAAATGAGGGACGTTAGTAAGCTATGGATTCATTCTTCCTGCCTTTGTTCCACTGACTGGGGGGAGTGGAGAGTGGGGCAGGGGGCGATAAAAAGGTTTCCCAGAAAGAAACCAACAAACTGTGGGATGTTCCTGTCCTCAGTCATGTTAGAGCTACAACCAGGAGATCAGATGAAATTCATGCCTAGTAGAATGGAATTGGTTTTGTTTTTTTCAGAAGTGAGTATTAGCTGTGAAAGCAGTTAGATGGCTGGGCCTTTTTGGCTGGAAATGTGTATTATTGAAGCTGTGTTAAGGCATTGGTTACAGATTTTTCCTTTAGAGCCATTCAAAGCAACCACTGCAGCTGACTCAGAAAAAACTTGTGAATTAGGCACTTTCTAATATACCAGTTTCCTGCGTTGAAAACTCAATGAAGCATAAGATTGTGTTGTAAATGACCAACAATATTGTGCTGACAGGATCTTTTTTCCCTTTACTGTTTCCCAACATCTCTGTAGGGTGCCCTCTCAAGAAAAAGAAGGTATTACAGAAGTGTTTATTTCTCTTTTGACTGAACTCATGTTTGTTTAATAAATCACTTTAGAAATTGCATGATTCATGCAGGTAGTCATATCTTAATTGCAAACAAACCAATTCGGCCTTTGAAATACAAAATACATATGAAACTCCATGTCATTGGAAAGAGTGCAGTATGAGAAAAGTGAAACTGTGTTCCCTGGGTGTAGATGTAATCTTTTTAATTTCATCTCTTGAAGGGTTACTCTGCCTTTCTTCCCAATGAAAGGGGGGTAGGGATGTTTGGAAATCATGTTACTTGCTGAGGCTTCTTGTGCAGATGACAAACAAAATCTTTTTTCCTTGTATTTTATCTTCAGAAATCATAGACGTGAACATCTGCTACTGTTTGTGTACTATATGCAGATGCATATTTGGCAACGGGTGTAACAGAGTATAAAAGCACTTGGAATGCTTGGAAATGGGGCCTTTGGATCCAGAGTCCCCTGAACCTTGAATCCAGCTGTCAGGGAGCTGGCTGTACGTTTGTGGTGTAGTTTTATTTCTGTTATTTCACTTGTAGGACTATGGAGTACTGGCAACAGACAAGGAATAAGAAAGCAAGCAAAGAGTGTTAGGTAAAATGCTACGGCAGCTCTTCAGTGTGATTTTTTTCTTTCTTTGTGGTTTTCAAATCTGTCTTGGAGAAAAAGATATTTAAAAGGATCATTTAATACCCTGGTTATTTTTTTTCCCCACCAAGATTCCTTCTCTCTAAGTTGTCGGTGCAGTGTCACAGAAAAGCCACTATAGTTTAGATGTAATACGTGGATTGTACATTATTTTAAGTGCCTGAATATTGTATTATTAGATATAGTGTGTGTTTTCCACTAGAACGTTTCAAAGCTGGTATACTCCATGTAGAAAAGCATGTGAGAGGAGAAATATTTCTTCATTGTTTTCTCTCATTTAATGCAAGTGAAGCAAAAGTTAGGAGAGCAGAGTACATTTTACAGAATACACGATTTATATAGTTCTAGTGACAAAACAGCTGTGAATACCTGCAAATTACTTGTGCTGTGGTGAATGTTCATGTTTCAGATCAGCTGACAGCAAGGCGGGCATGTTATTAGAATGGGTTTCAGCTGTCATAAGAAGACCTCAGGGTTCTCTTAGAATTCCGATCAATATGTGTAATTTTATTAACTGCTATTCATTCAGGGCCAGTTAAGCTCATTTTAAAGACTTTGTAGTTGGTTTTATTTGTCTCAGTACGGGTTTTGGGTTCCTTATAAAGACGGCTCGAGAGGGACTGATACCCTGATGGTTTACACGTATGTGAGGTCTCAACTACATTAGTGTTTGAGTTGGGATGGGGAGAGCTGTTTGGAAACAATCTCTTCAGAGGACCCCACTTAACATACGTCACATCGCAGAGCAACCTTGGAATACATTTATTGACTTTAATTGGAAAAAAAGAGACATTAAACAAGAAGCTGGGCTCCAGGGGCACTGTCCTCTTACAGATAGCCAGTTCTCGGGATCAGTGCTGCTAGAGCTACTGCTATGTAAATATTCCAAAAGATGTATGTTGTGGGGACACGGTGGTTCTGTCTCTGTTTCATTCCTGAGGTCCTGCTCTTCGTATTGCATGATGGCCCCGTGCAAAAGGGGTCTCTCCTGAATAGGACCTAGATAAGCGCAAAGCTTCTGCTTTTTAGTAGATCTCTTAAGTACAGCCAACCCGGTAAAGAATACCTACCTTGGTGGGGAAATAGGTGACATTACAAATGCAATGACAGGGGTATAGAGCGAATGTAGGTTGCAGCTCAGCTTACTGTATTTGTGTCAGTAGGATGTGTTAAATGCTAGCACGTGCAATGGCAAACTTCTCCTGTGGCCTATCAGCTTGAAGAAGTAAGATTCTCAGTGGGAAGAGAATTCCTTGAAGTGAGTAATGCTTTGCTGAATAGTCAAAGAGCATCATTAAAAGACAAACAGGTGATCACAGACTGTAAATAAATTGAACCAAATCTTCTGTTTTGTCTTCCTAAAGTAGCCATAGTTGGCCAATTCATAAGACTGATTCTCAACATCAGGCTACTTGCATGAATATAATTTAGCAACTCATATAAGATATATTTCTGAAAATTTCTTCTCTTTTCCAAGAATGTCAAGAGTTGTTTGCGTAAGTCGCTGAAGGGGAGGAATTGTTCATGTGTTCGTTCACATCCTTCTCAAATTGTGAATCAAAGTAAAAAACAATAAACCAAAACCAAAAACCAAAGGAGGGATAAGAATGTAAACATAAGTGGCTATATAAATGCTTTAGCTAGGAAAGATATGTTTTTAGAAACTTCGCGTGCTTGGGTTAAATACTGGCTAAAATACACATGGGATTTAAAACAAGCTAAATGTCTTTCCTACCTAGAAGAACAACTTGGATTGTTTTTCAATTTTGAAGCAGACTCCTGTGGGACTCACACTTTTCTAAGTGATTTGAAAATGGGTATTGTTGGATTTTGGGACAGGGCATTCCTTCTGTCGAAGACATCAGGAATTGGAGGATTCAGGTGGTGTTATGAGGAATTTGTTGGACTTACTTTCCACATGCTAGAGAATGTTGAGTAAGTTTGTCATGTCTTGTGTTGGCTGTCTCCAGGTAGGGAGTGGCTGTCCATAATTTCCTCTTTCCATGGGAAAGGCACTTGATCCACAGTCTTACTCTTTCTAGGAAAAGCAGCAGAGCTTGGAGGTAGCACCATTCCGAGGGATGCCTTTAGGGTCACTCTCCTGCAATTGATGTGGTCTCCTGGACTTTTCTCATTTTTATTCCCTAGAGTTCATTTTGTCTTCTGAAAGCTCAAGTTGCAGTTTAGTGATTCATATGTGTCATCACTACTTCATGGTGATCCCAGGGTTCAGTCATACTTGGGAGCTGGAGGGATTTCGGTGAGCATAATGGCTGTAGAGTAAAAGTCCTGATTTGAGAGCAGGACGACTGGAGCCTCTTCTCACAGTGACGAATGGCAGTGTGGCTTCAGCAGGATGAACCACTGCTCTTTTTGGTCTCGTATATTGAAGTGTTCTTCAAGTGGCTAGTCTGTCTTGTTTCTAAAGCGAACTTTCTTCACCTCTGACGTTGAGTTGCCCATAAATTAAGTTCTCTAACCTCAGTTTGCTTTCTGCAGTAGTAGCCCTTTACTTATTAAGTACTGGGGGGGGTGGGGGTGGGGAGGAAGAAGTCAGAAAAGATCAGTTTGAAAACTTTTCATTTGGATCATAACATGACAAGTTTACCCTCAGGGATACGTGTGTATTTTCTGGGATATTTTTCTGTAGGGTCCTTGTACAAAGCAGACAAAGTGTACTAGCTGGCTGCTTGCCATGTCTGTAGAGGTAGTTTTTTGTCCACTTGGAAGTGGAGGTTTAGGGCATGCCCCTGCAAAGCCAGTGACTATTTAGACACCACTGAGCTAAATGGAACCAGATTCTCAGCTCATTGTATATATACTACGAAGTTATATACTTCCTTGAGATGGCACTGTTTTATCTTCGGTGTCAATTAGGAAGCTGGGCTCCGTATTGATTTCTGTATTTCTCTGCTGCTGTCAGCTGGGTTCCTCCTGTATTGAACGGGAAGCTGCATTTGATCTCTAGTTTCCTTCATGGTCTCAGCAGTGGCCTTTTGCAGGTGTAAATGTAAGCACGGTGGGTATTACGGAAATTAAAGCCAGTTACACACAAGTTCCCAGTTGAAAGTTGGTGAATGTAACTCTGGAGGTAATTCTTTATCACTCCCGGGCCGGCGTGAAGGGAACCCTTGTGAATGCCTTTGTGCAACATGTTGTCAGTTCTCAGTAAATAGGTATTAACAGGTGATTTAACTGGAATTTTCTTAAATAAGGTGCGTGTGTTTTAAGAGCCCATCGGTGTTTGTTCTAGGGCATTGTATTTCAGGTTATATGTGGGGTATAATGTTAGTTAAAAACAAGTAAGTAGCATCATGAAAAGGTGAGCTAGTGAAGTATGATAATACCGATAGACAAGTGATGATATTTTTCAGAAACAATTCATTTTTTCCTTTTTGGTCACTGACTTGGGAAAAAAAAAATAAAAATTCATGCCCGCATGTATTTATTAGCTTTTGTAGCTCATGAACCTTTACAATAGAAATATTTTTCTTTTCCTAACTATACAAAAAACTCTTGCCCATCTGGCCCCCTAATGTTACCAAACACAGTGACTTTCACTTTATAAATTATTACCTCTGAAGGAAGCAACAGAGAAAGGCGGAAGGACCTGGTGCATGAAAGCTTTTAGGGGAAATGAATGAAATAAACAGCTATTCTGTCAACAGATCATTTCATTTGCTCAAATTAACTAATGATCTGATAAGTGAGACTCAGTGAAAAACAGCTGTAAGGAAAGGCATTCAAAGTATTAATGCAAGAAGCCTAAGAAGACAGCTGGAATGAGAACTAATGGGCTTGGGGGGGGTTCTGTATGTTATATGCAATATTCTTAAATATCTCCCTCCTCAGCATCCGAGTGACATGCTTGGCCACGTCGCCTGTTAATGTGAACATCTTTTTAGCTGTACTTTGTACATGATTGTGGGCTGTTAGATGTCACTGAGAGCAGAGTTCCATTATGAGGGGAAATGGTTGCTTTTCGACAAAACGATTCGCTATGATTGAATGTTTACTGAGAGAGTCCTCTGGTACCATGACATTGGATCAACAAGTAATCAGCTGGTCATATACAGATTCTTGCCAAGTACCCCTAATGGTGACCTCGTAATTCAAACCATACGTCAGTACAGCATACACTTTCATTATGATGTGTACTTTTGGAACTGTAGAGTAATAAACAACCCTAGCAGATGCATAAAGATATGCCTACAGGTAATTTTCTTGTAGACCTAAAAAACAATTGAGGTCAACCACGTGCATCAGTCGAAACCCTCCATGTACGTTGTCCAAAGACAACATATATTTGTTTTATCTCTCAGGAACTTGAAATGTGGCGAACGCTGCAAAACGTGGGAAATGTTCCAGTTCATGTGGAACTTGCAGTGATGCAGTTGAAATAGCATATGGTGTAGGTAGTGTGCTGCTTTTCTTTGACAACTCACTTGGAATATGAGCACAATGTTATACAGTAGCTGACCTGGCAGAGGATATTCCAGTGCAGCACAGCAGCTTTTCTAGCAGATTTGCTAACTCTGAAAGTTTTGCACCCTCCACATAACTTATAAGGAGCGTTTTCTGGCTATCTGTCCATCTTCAGAAAGCTTCATTGTTGTGCCTATTTGGTTCGACTGCTCTTCTCTCTGAGAAGAGGCTCTTCCTGCTGAGGCTGCTCTGAGAGTGGACTCGTAAGATCAGGGAACGTGCATTAGGACAAAAGCCAGTCACAGTGGGGCCGTGGCGCGCACTGGCTTTGATGAGGCTGGAAAAGCATAAGATATGTGTTTTGTGAAATCTCTGTTCTGTGTGTGTTTTTCTTTAAACTGAAAACTTCATACTAAGACAATCCAGAAAATTCTCTCCATCAGGCAGGATGTTATCATGTGAAGATGACATGGTTTCCCTTCAATAATTTGGGAGAGTACCAAGTATTTCTTTTGCTATGAGTGAAAAAGCAAAGGCGAGAGAGAGATGGGAGTTCGTGGGTACTTTAGAAGTTTATGATGATCCACGTTTGTTTTGAAGCAGAATTTGTGTTGCGTCTAGATAAATAGCGCTATATTGGTGTGTTAGATGCAAGCATCTCAAAAGTGGTTAAGCTACAAATTGCATTCCAGCTGTTTCAAGCTTACTTAAACTGTGGTTCTTGCTAGAGCTTATCTGTTCACCACTACCTAAGTTCTGAGCAGCTCCCCTTGAGGGGAGGAAAAAAAAAACCAGTGTGTGTGGGAAAAAGTTTACTTTTCACATCTCCAATCTAGTCTCTTTATCTGCGAAACAGTTTTCACTGTGAACAGCAAAATCATAAAACTAGCTAGTGTCATGAGCTGTCTGGGAGAAATTATGAGAAATGTAATAATTTACAGATCAATTTCTAAAGGAAGCTAACATAAATTTCAACAAATAACACTTGCAAATATCTATTTGTACTTAAAATAGCATTGTAGAACCCAGACAGAAGCCCTTTTTACTAGATATTTTACAGCTAGAAGAGGTCATAATGACTTTTGACCAGCACCCTGGGAATGAGCTTCTCTTCAGATGTGTGGATCATGGGATGGATCACTGTGTTTCCGCAGAGCTCAAGTAATAGCTCTTAAAAGCATATGAGGAACTCTACCCTACTTTGCTTTCTTGGAGCATGTAGACTGTTTCTTAAATAGCTGTAGCCCTCTCATGCTTAATTGCTTTATTATTGTTGATTTTTATGATGTTCAGTCAACACTGTTGTTCTAATAACCTTTCTCAGTTTGGCCATCCTGGATTATAAACTGCACCGTAACAAAGCAAACACTTGAGAGTCAGATATGCCATACTGAAATTCTTCTGAGCATATGTGTTGGCCTATGTTCTCCTAACAACTATGTAAGTGTCCCACGCCAAATAAAACAATACAAGAGAAGGCAGACTGTTAACCTACAACACACTAAAATACCGAAGGCAAAGCTGTCTTTCCTCCTCCTCAGCTTGAAATAAGTAAAAGAGAACCATGCATCAGATATTTTTCATTAAGTTGTCTGCTTTTGTTGCATACTATATATGTATGTTCCTTGACGTTAAAGTTAACCCGTTTTTCACATCACTGCAACCAGAAGCGTCACAATTTGCACTGTGAAAATGCTGGGAGATTTTACTTCTTTGGAAAATGTGCAGTAGTGTTTAATGAATATGGGCCCGAGCGTTTGAGCACTTCCAGGGCCTGCGATCCAGTCATTGCAGAAAGGGGTGTATCAGAAAGATTACTACTGGTGACCTTGGTTTCAGTCCTCTGCATCTTTGTATTTGTAAAAAAAAAAAAAAAATCGTCTTTTAGTGCTTCTGGTAATACTTAGATTATTAGAAGTAGGGATCAGCTCTCATTTTATACTCTGTAGTCAGCTATGCAAGGACACAACTGTCTGTTAATTTGTATTCTGTAATGTGATAATGGGTTTTCTCTAGAAGGCTGAAAAAACCATCTAGAAGCTGATATGCATAAGTGTCTCCAGCAGATGTTTTTGGTGTGATAATCTACAGTGGTGAGGTGCTATCTGTGATCTAACTTTACAGCAGTAGACAATCACATTAACAGCTCCAGTCAAAGAATATAAACTAAACCAACAAAGTTAATTGTTCTGTTATTCAGGAATGGAAAAAAAATAGTAGTGCATGTTTCATAGGTCGCAGTGCTTTTGTTGTTTAACAGCATGTAAAGCTCTAAGGAGTACCTCTTGATTATATTGCACGTCCGGAGAGTGTGATTCTGATGCCGAGAACCTTTTATCCTTCCTCTAGAAAGCGGTTTTTCCGTCCTCCACCCACTTTTTTTTTTCTTGGTGCTCTGGATGGTGGTCACAAGATGCTCCAGCTCTTGTGCTTTGTCTGATAGGGAAAGCCAAACACATGGTCTGTGCTGGGGAGATGCTGTTGCTGTGGAGTGCACTGAACATGATGCTGGTAGTGTTTTGTAAATGCCCCAGTGTGTTCTAGGAGCCATCCAGAGGCAGATGAAAACAACTCTGACCAGGCCTTTTCAGAGCATGTTACAAACCACTGTGATGCCGTAGCCAAATGGAAAACCACAAACAACTGGACACAGCAGCCCCTGAGACTGAAATGTTATTTCTGCCTCATTTTTTTCCATTCTCATTCAGCACTTGGAGGCTTTCATCTGCCTTTTAAGTAATGGCCTATCAAGCAGGGGTGAAATTAGACCCATCAGTAATGCCTGTTCTTGTTACTCCATGATTCTGTCAATTTTGCAAGAGTTCTGTGGAGGCAGGTCCTGCCATACCATCCAGCCAAGACTCGCTTTCTTTTGAGTGAAGTTCAGTATCTTCTTTTTTGTTACCTGTGGTAAAAATGAGCAATATCGCCCATACTGGAAAAGCAGGCAAGAGTGATGAGTGCATGCCTGTGTAATTAGGTGCAAAGCAATATCCAATTCCTCTGCCAGAGCTTGAACATAAGGACTAAATTTTGCACCTGAATCTTTCCCATGCTGTCATTTTAGGCACAAACAAGGCTACACACCATTCAAGTCAGTACAGGGCTGATCTTCACTTATTTTCTGCGTCTGTAAAACTCTTTAAGCATTGTCCTTTTGAAGGGGGTTGGCTGTTGTCTTGAAAGACAGTAGTTATCGCAATCTACTGAGTTTTTAACATACATCTACTTATGAAAATGTTAGATTTCTTCTGAAGCATTTACATCTTTAACAGATCTCCATGTTTTACCTCTCTGTGGTTTAAGGTATAAATAACATTTGAGTTGAAAATTCATAGTTTGGCCTGTTAAGATGTGTGTTTCAGTGGTGGAATTATTTTTAATCTGAGAAATACGAGCTAAGCCTATGGAATCATAGAATGGTATCCTTGAGTAGTTTGGGTCGGAGGAGACCTTTAAAGGTCATCTAGTCCAACATCCCTGCCATGATCAGGGACATCTTCTACAGCACTTCTTACCATCTTTCTGCACTATTCTTTCTTTCTGTTCACGATAACAAGGTAGATAAATTCTGGTGGTTGAGATGGGAGTTGTTAATTCCCCCTTTGGGTTTGGTTTGCAAGAATGATTAATTGCATCTCTTTGCAGTACTAAGCGTGCTTCTGGACTGGGTGTGCGTGTTGTCATGTAGCAGAACTCCATCACTGGCAAACACCTAGCTGTTGCGTTCATCCCTGCCCTAGGTGGGTCTGCAGCCCACTCCCAAGTCAGAGTGAAGAGGCCACAGAAAACACTAGGAGCAACAGTCACCTCTTTTTGACTGTAGTCTCTGCATTACAGTGTTCAAATTTTTTCCACTTCATCTGAAATACATGCTGATTTTGTTTCACAAAGAATACGTAGGTAGCCATAAAATACATCCTGGCTTTCTGAGAGGAGTCAGTAGGTATTGCGCTTCTTGGGTAGTGCACTGAAATTGAGATTGATTCCTGAGGACTTGAGAATGCACGGAAGTTGGGGATAACTGTTTGTGTGTAAGAGGAGGTAAGACAAAAAAACAGAAAAAAAAATTCAGCTTCGAAAGCATTAGAAAAATAAAATTTTAAAAGTCTAATAGAAAACACATTACATCAGGGGCTGCAAACTGAACTGAGCAAGAGATCTCAGGTGTTGCAAGAAGAAATACACCACAACAAAGGCTAATTGACATGAGAAAATTGGACTCTGATATTTCTCTCAGCTGCAATACCAGCCGAGAATTTGCCCCTTAGCGTAGTTGGTCTTTCTTGAGTATACTCCGATAGCCTTGTGGTGCCAGTAACCTTGCACAAACAGGTGCACCCGAGCAGCTCCTGTTTTGTTAACACAGAGAACAAAGTTAATGCTTTACCAGGTGCAGTTTACACCTGGGCTGGGAGTTGGGAAGATGGTCAAGGTTCAGGAGGGAGCAGTGGGAAGACGGCAGCCGGGGAGCCGGACTCTGTCCCGAAGCCCTGCAGGGCCTGCTCTGGGTCAGCTCCTTGCTTCCCCTCTCTCATCTGTCACCCTGTGGGACGCCCTGTGGTGTCCAGAGACCTCAGAGAGTCTAGGTTAGCCCCATGTGAGTCTGAAATGGAACACTCGCTGATACAGGGACTGCGTGAGTCAGGCCTATGTTGCTGGGAAGATGCAGAATGTTTCTGTTGGCACCGGTGCTTCCAAAGTACTTGCCCTATTCTGAAATGTTTGTTTTAATAAATGAGGCTGCCAAGGTAGGAGGGAGAACATGGGAGACCTGATCTAAATTTACAGGTGTCTACAGACTGACCTATCAGATATCCAAGTGTTTCGCTGTCTAACAGAGTCATGTTATAGTGATTTTAAGTTGGTTTACTAAGCAGGCATGCATGCATGAGGAGAGTTTAAATAAATTTGCCGACCTGACGAAAATATTTTCTAATCACTGTTTTGAGAAGTTCCTGAACATGTAAGGTGTTTTCTGAAAGAACAGGTAGCATCCATACTTAGAATGGCCATCTCTATCAGCTGGTGTGTGGCTGTTGGATGTGGAAAGCAAACTGGGTGGGAGTTTGAGCACTGGCACTTCTGAATTAAAAGGAAACAGATACCCACTAGCTCTGAAGCAAGCTAAAACCTGACTTCATAATCACTGTTTCAGTTATCATGTAGAAATGTATTTGTTCTTTCAATAAACACTTTTGTATGGGGCTGTCCAAAAGTGAGGAACATTGTAATAGAGTATTTTCAATACTCCTTTTCCTTTTACTAGCAAAATAAAGCAGAAAAAAGGGAAAAGTTATCTTACAGAAATCTTAATTTCCCCCTGAAATCCACAGAGAAGCTGCAGTGCAAACCTAGCAGAGAACACATAATGGGACATACGGCTTTTAACTGAAGGTCTGTGCTTGGGTCAGCTGGGTCTCCAGTTGGGCACAGCTGTATATGGAGTTTCCTAGGAAAGCGTGTGACAGAAGGGAGAAAACAGTTAATGGACTACGTACATGAACATATATGTTAGTCTGCGATGCATATGGGTATCCCACAGACTGAAGAAGATAACGTGGTGAAGCAGATATCTAAAGAGAAAAAACTGAAAGGCTGGGAAAGAAGTGTTAAGTAAAGAACAGAAATTGCGAAAACAGAGGTGCTGGGATTAGGGATGCTTAAAAGCCTGTTGTAATATTTACATAGACAAACAGTGCAGGTCTGAGAGTCAGGCAGGGCTGTCGTCTAAAGTAAACTCTCGTCATCAGCCTTTTCTGCCCTTTCCGTTGGGGTCTGGGGAAAGACAGAAGACCCCTGCTTCTTAAACAGCAGAATCACCTCCGCTTCTTAATTATTTTTCTCCCTTGATTTTCCACCCCACACCTTTTTGTGTTATAGATGGATGGGGCTCAGGATATAAAGCTGTGTTAAAAGTGATTTCTGGTGAAGGGACTGTTGTGTCCACAGAAGGCACCCCTGGGACATTTTCTTCTATGTCTCGTCGCAGCCTCTCTTTATTTGCCTGCTGAGTGTGGAAGTTCATTTGGGACAGGGAGTGCCTCTTGCTCTGCTTGTACATGCACAGAACAGTTTCTTGTGGAAGGCTGGGGATGCTCCACAGATCAAAATAGTGTGTATTAAGGTGCATTTTCCTGTTGTCAGCATAATTCCTTAGAAAAGGGCAGTGGTGAAGAAAGAGCGAGCCACGTTTTATCTTCACCAATTGTCTTGGCAACTTTGAGCAGTGTTGCCTCTTGCCATTTTATTTTAATGGTTCTCATTTCCTCCTGTGTTATGCTCCTCCAGGATAGCTCTGACTTGCCTCAACACTCACCTTGTGGTTTCCAGGCCAGTGCCTGCTTCATTTTTTGCTTTTTTGTTTTTTCCATTTATCTCTAAGACATGTCTGTAGCATTTCACTGTGCTTCAGGAGGATGCTTCCCTTTCCGAAAGCTCATCTAATTCCTTCAGAGAATTTTTCAATTCTCAGTAGTACTCTGTGTAATACCTGTTCTCAAATAGTGTGTTAAAACTCTTGCCTTTATTGATGCTGGGATGTGAATCTGTAGCTGCTTCTTATTTTTGCAGAGAAAAATGCTATTGAATCTGTCTGTAATTAGGTTATGGGAGGGGAATTTGAATTTTGCTAGAAGAACTGTTTAAGTAGCTTGTGAATGTCTCAGCTGAATTGCAGTAACATGAATTATTGTTCAGACTAATTACAAAAAAAAAAAAGGTGAAAAAGGAATGTGAGAAGAAAATGGACTTTTTCCCTCTTCTTTGTGCTGCAGCTGAAAGGGGAATGAACATGCTATTGGTAACAGAGTGAGTGAAATTCTGGTCACTGAAGACATTTCTTGGGTTACACAGCCTTTTGTGTGGTCAGTGGTTGCTAGATTTAACCCCAAGACGTTCTCAGTGTTGGTGCTGGTAGAAAGAATGAGCTGAGTAAAAGTTTGGCTGAACTGAACTTTTTCTGAAGATTTTTATTGTTTGGAAAAATCTCATTTTTTCCTGCCTGCTTTTTCTCCGATCTTCTTTGTCTCTCTTGTAAATATTTAAGTCTGATTTTAATTGTGGAAGACGAGAGCATCCATAATGTCTGCTGTTGCTTTGGCAGCGAGCTTGTGCTGAGTCAGAGCACCCTAAGGCGTCTCCGATCCAGGCAGACTCACTGAGGGTGCACTGTTTCTGGCAGGCAGCTCAGAGCTCCTGACGGGCTGGTGAGTGCAGATGCAGCAATTACAGATTTAAGAGAAAGGATCTAGTTCTCGTGAATTGTTTAGCAGGAAGCTAAACACCACCGCAGCAGACTTGGGAAGTGTGACTTGGAGGAATAAGGACATACTAGTCCTGACCTGCCTTATGTCGGCTTGCCTTTGGCTGTGTTTTTATGTTATTTAAGAGTTGTCTTAAAATGAACTGTTTGCACAGAAATGTGTTCTGTAGGTAAAGGAAAATGAGCGTGAGAGCCTCCTGTGAATTTATATAACTATTAGATCCACTAGTTCCAGGTTGTTTGCTGAAAGCAAGCTCAAGAAAACGCTCAGGCTTTCTGTTGCCTCATCTATGGGACTCCACACCTGTTCAAAATCATTGATTATTAGCTGTTCTTAGCAAGAGCTAATAAAGTGATGAGTCTGTGAAGTACCTAAGAATTATATGTAGTAGAGGGAGATTTTTCAAGAGCTGTCCAAACATGTCCCGCATCATGTGCAGAATACATTGGCGGGTAGGGGGAAATGCAGTTCAAGCAGAGCATGCAAAATTTCATATCATTGTAAAGCCAACCACATTTCTTAAGGCCTTCTCGGCAATGAGAAGCACTGTATTCAGCTGCTTCATCTCAGCCACGAGTTCTGACCCTGAGTTTTTGTTTTCTGTTGTTTCTCCTCTCAAATGCAAGCAGCTGATCCATGGGATGTGTTTACAGTATTTGATCTGCTAAATTAGCTAAGATGTCAGAATGAAACAGGTGCTTACATGACAAAAAAGTTGTACGATCCTTTCTTGTTTTCTTATGAGAGTTGTCCTTAACTATGATCACTTTGAGTGATAGCTTGCAAATTAAGTATTAATACTACTGCTACTACTACTACCTTTTATTATTATTCTTCAGTATCTGAAGGGGGCCCTCAAGAAAGACAGGGAGGAACTTTTCACAATGCCTTGTAGTGATAGGATGAGTGGTAATGGGCTCAAGCTGGAAGAGGGGAGATTAACATTAGACATTAGACTAAGTTCTTCACTGTGAGGGTGGTGAGACACTAGCACAGGTTGCCCAGCGAAGCTGTGCATGTTCCATCATTGGAGGTGTTCAAAACTAGGCTTTGAGCAACCTGGTCTAGTGGGAGGTGCCTTGGCCTCCAAAGGGAGGTCGGAACTAGATGATTGAAGCCGTTCTATAGTTACTAACAGTAATAAACAACATTGGCAGGTCTGCTTTGTTTTTATGACTGCACGTCATAGTTAGGCAAAACAAAGTGAACTTCTTTTTGTTTGTTAGGCACTATTGTGTAAGCTTTTGCTGTTAGCAGAAGAAGATAAAATATAAGACAATAATTAAATTTCTAGAAAATAAAGCTTATAATTCAAAGAGTGAGGGGTAGGTCTGCTGAGAGCACTGGCGTATGTAAAATAAATTTTCATTCCTCATTGGAATGATGGACTATCTTCTATTGCCCAGGACGCAGCAGGAAGAACTTCCTCTTCTTTTCATTTAGCTCTGAGGGAAGTTGGGGTTTTTTTATGTCTTTCCTTCAGAATCTATCCATTAATTGCAGAGCAGTGAAATTTGCTTGTTATGAAAAAAAAAATCTGTGAAGAAAGGAAGAAGGATGAAACCTTAGGACACCTGAAGAATACTGGACATTCTGTAAATGGTAACATTTATCCAAGCATGCTGACTGTCTCTGGTGTCATTTGAGCAAGCCTTTTTCATATTTCCCTTTAAGCACAAATTCAGCAGAGCACCTAGAAACACGCTTAATTGTAAGCACACCCAGGTCTGTGTACGCAGCTGGCTCTGTATGTGTGCTTAAAGATAGGCATGGACGTAAGCATCACGCTGAGTTTGTGCATAGGTGATCCATGTTATGGAAGCTATCCTGTCCGGTTCTCTGCTGCCAGCCATCCTTATCTCTAAGAAAATTCATGCCGTCCCTTTGAGCAACGAGTACCCAGGAAGTGGTACAATAACTCACTGCCTTCTAATTTGTGGCAGCTGAAACCCTCTGGATGAGAAAGGGACTGGAGGATAAAAAGCATTCTGCTACATTTGCTGATAGTGAGTTGCGAGGAAAGGGAATGGGTTTTTCCTAGCCGGATGAAGTAAGTCCAGCATGGGTTGCTGCCATTTGGTGGGTTTGGTATTGGGAACTGTAGTAAGTGTGGTTCTTGGTGAGGATTATGTAGTATGGGTAATTTCTGTAACGTATTAGCTGCTGTTGTTCTTGGGTCACTTCAGTTGATCCAACTTCATTTCATGCAATTTCTCCCTTTTCTTCCATAATCTTAAGTATAGTCTTGAAAGAAATTGTAACATTTTATCTTTCGTGTCATTAGTTGTTTCCTATCCTCCCTTTAAAAGATGAGATCCGTCTCCCTTTTTTGTTCTATTTTATGGAGATGTCGTTGATTGATACTTATTCCGACTAATTTGCTATTCCTGAAGATTGATGCTGAGGACACAACAAAAGAACAATATCACAGGCTTTTGAGTTTAATATTTGAGGAGATATAATCAGGCATATCCATTCTTTCCTTCCTACATTTCCTTTCTCTGTAATTAAGAGCAAGTTTCTGCTTGTGGAATAACTCTGTGTGTTCCCCAGAACAATCACTCATTCAAAACCTGAATGCTAAGTAAACGAAAGAGGAAATTAATTGCAACAGGGAACAAAGTTTTTCCTCTGGGTGATGTTAATACTTCTGTTAATAAATAGGAAATTCTATATCCATCAGTTACAGAAGTGTAGGCCCAGGTTTTGGCCTAGCTCATGCACTTGCCCACAGGAGTCAGGGGTGGAATATAACTTATGTGGGCTATTCAGACTAAATGTAGCATGTGGAGTAAGGGTGTGGGACATGGCTTTCTGCTGTGTCTCCTGCCTCTTCAGGAGCGCCAGAAGAGCACCGAATCTTGCCTGGGCTTCCTGAGCCAGGGTGTCAGCACATGCTGTATGACCCCGTGCACAAAGAACAGCAGGTGCAGGAGAACGGATGTGCTGGGTTGGGCAGTGCTGTGGATACAGAGGACGTCATTTCTGCAGGATAGCTGGATGTCAGCACAAGTCAGTTGAGAGAAATCGGATTTGTCTGTAGTTGAGGGACGTGGCAGGTGTGAAGATGGTTTCATCGAGAACTGCAGCAGAAAGGTAAAAAGTCTGTTTGAAGATTTGCAAATCATCTCTTCTGGTAAGGGAGTTCGGCTTCTAGGCTGTTTCTGTGATGAAGCCACTTTTCGGAGTTACGGGTGAAGGTTTTTCATGTTGGTACAATTGTGAGTGCCACAGGTTACGCACAGCATTAGGTGTCAAAACAGATGGATTGTAAGAGTGGAAAAAACCCATCTTACATAAAAGATGATGAACGAGAAAGGTCTCACGCTTTTCAAGATAGAAATACCGTAGCAGACATCAGGAGAATAAAAATGGGCTCTTAGCTGCTTTTTATTTCATCTAATCAAACTGGAAATGTTAAAAAGTCATTGTCAGCAGTTGGTAATAGATACAGTGTAATATACAGTAACGAGCAGAATTGATAGACACATATTTTCTTTTCTCGGCCCTGGAGAGCAATGTTTGTCAATGCCTCTCCATTTCCTTGATGGACCACACAATGGCTGTGTTTGTCTCAGGTTTGTAGACCCAGAAGAACAGTACGTGTGGAGCAGACCTTACACAGCAGAGGTAATAACCTGGTCAGTCATGCAGCTGCAAGATCAAGTTTAAAGTAAAAATTAAGGAGAATTCCCAGCACTATTGTGTTTCAGCCTCCTGTGAAAGCTTCCAGTGCCTGACCATTTGCCCTTGACATGAGCACCAAAGACAGGACGGGAGGCTGATGGGCACTTTGTTAAATCTTTTAAGGTAGCTTTGAAAACAGAGTGAGTGCAAATTTGCCTTTCAGGTGACCTGAAACCAAACGTCACATTATTAAGGATCTGATCCTTCATCCCCTCCTTTTCCTTTTCAAAGGTTTGTCCTAAATCTGGGGTCTGTTGTGAGCTTCTGTTTTATCTTCAGTTCTCATTGCTACAAGCTGTAGGGATGTAATGGAAAAACAGGTTTAACACTGCATCTTGGGCACTGCTGTTTTGCCACAGGCAACATCAGGAAGATGACCACATACTTAATTTCTCCTGAAGGGTATGGGAAGGTGCCAGGGTTTTTGGAGCCTCAGTTGATTAGGTCACACTTGAAAGCTGGTAGCATCGCACACTCGCTGGACCTTCTACACGTGGAAAGAAGCCTTTCGACATAGTTGTACTCAAAGGGGTAGGCCTGAGAAAGGATTGACACACTAATATGCAGGAGAGACACAGAATGGGAAGGACACTGAAAAGTGATTATTGTCTTCTGATCTTAGGTGGTCCGAGTTCCTCTGTCACGGCCTTGTCTTACATCTTTTGGAAAGCAGAGTTACAACCATACGCTTCTGAAGAATCAGATCATCAGTCTGCCTGTTTACTTGTTGATTAAAATAGAGTATTTCCCATAGGAAAGTTGAACGAACTGAAAATAGTCAAGTGTCCGCATGCGAAGTGTAACGGGTACAACACAGTGGCAGCAGATGGCAAGTATGTGCGCTGGGTAGATTTAAAATTACTGTGTCCAGATTTTTCAGGTTTTTCTTCTGAGCTATGACAATATTAATTCCAATAATAAAACTGCTAAATAAAAGGTAATGTGCGGTCCATACTTATCCTTTGGAAACGTAAGTTACTTCACACTTGTCCCTTTTTATTCTGTTTTAACTCAGTCAGCTGCACACACCTTCCTCTCTGCAGGACTGTTTTCCCTGGCAAATTTGGGCTCTTTTGGGGCAGTTTATTTTTTGCAGAGCCTGCTGAGGTTTAGATGTGTTCACTAGTGGATTGTCAGGGCTCAATCCCTTCTGCCATCTCTTCTCTTCGTCGTCTGTGGGCTCTGGGCAGTGCCACGTGCATGCTGGGCTGTCTTCGAGTGACTCGGTGTGCTGCTGTATCAGGCAGGTCTGTGAGGGCTGGTGCTAGGAGCAGGGCATGTCATGTCGTGGTACATCACGCCCTGTTGGGCTAAGAAGGCCAGTTGAAAGGTCCTGCTACCTGGAGAGCATCTGAATGGCGGTGCACTGCAGGATACAGATTTCCTAACAATGTCATGCAGGTTCAAGGAGTTCCTGCTGTTAGAAAGAGAAACGATACCTGAATTATCCAGTATTTAACAACAATTATAAAAGTCTCATCTTCTTTTCCTTGGGAGCTACGCATTGATTCAAAGCACAGAGGAACAGCAAACAGAAAGGCTGCAGGAAATGTTATCAGTTGAAAATGAAAGGAGGGATATCTGCATCGAAAACAGGATGTGTAGGAAGGGAAAGATCTCTAAGAAAGATGAGAGGGCCAAGCAGTTAGTGTTGAGGTTAAAGTCAGACAGACTATATCTATTAGAAGTAAAGTTACCTTTGGAAAAAGTAGTGCGGTAGTAATGGAGCTGTGACAAGAGGGGGCAGGAACACTCCACAGTGTTTGAGGATTGCTGCATGAAGAGGAGTGGAAAAGCTGTAAGCCAGAGAGGAGAGGAGAAGAGACAGTTCAGTGCATGAAAAGCAGTGTTAATGGACTTGTACTGATGTGAACTTGGGACGTTTGTATAGCAAATGTGATTTTAAGGGCATGATGTTCTTTCCATCAGGCTTGTAACAATCCTCAATATCCCTGCCTCCTGCAACTGCATCTTTCTGTGGCTGGCGAGTGGAGGTAAATTGAGTGTTTCAGAAGTTCAGAACTATGTGTTTTTAGCGCATTCTCTTCTCTTCTGTGGATTAGGGAAGAGCTGCTAACATCTGTATCAGCCAATGTTTAAAAAAAATAGGTAAAGTTCTTTTCAGAGGTTGTCTGGCACCTCCTTTCAGCATTGGATGTTGTATTTAGAGTATTCCCTTTACCCTATCAGAGTGATCTTGTAGCTTAGCCCAATAAAAGAACGGGGAGGAATATAGAATGTATGAAGTGATGACACCACATTCTAGCCCGCTGTCGTGCATCATGGAATGTGTTTGCATTAAGATAATTTTTTCCACAAATTCGTAGCACAAATTTTGCCAAGCGATGGGAGTTTATTCATTTGAAGTTTGCATACCTGAGTTGAATGCAAAGTGTCATAGGAGCAAAATAGCAGGCCACAGTATTATTTCAGCTTGTGTTTTATACATGTTTCCGTGTACTGAGTGTGTCCAATTAGGTATTGGAACTGCAGTTTTCTCACTGAGGTTTTTAGGTACGCTTAACGGTGATTGTTTATGTGCAAGCAAAAATTCTTGAGTTTTTCCTACTCCTGTACTGTGGACATATGTTTCAGAGCTATGTTCACCCCAGCCACGTGAACTCTCTGTCATGTGCTGAACCGTATCTATTTCCTAGGTGCCATGGAGAGCTTCCTTTGGGTGTCTGTCGGCATCTTGGCCTTGTAGGCTTGCTCTGGCGTGCAAGATATGCAGGGGTTGTCCCTGCAGTGCATCTGTGCAGAGCCAGAGGATGGTTTCAGGCACTCGTAAATGTCATCAGTGTTCCACATGAATAGTTTGGACAACATACCTTGTCCTGAGCTGACCCAGGCTTCAAGGCTCAGTAGTACTTCCCGGTGAAAGACTTGCTTTCGTTAAGCTTCTTGGAGAAATAATTTTAAACAAGGAGCAGATGAAGCAGTATTTCTATAAAACTGAATTTATTAATATTTTGAATAATATGCAGCAAATAAGACCATTAATTGGTGTAAGTCCCCTAGAGTCCTTTAACTTAAAGCTGAGCAGCTGCACTGCCTTTTCTGTAGGGTTCACCATTGCCAAAACAGTTGCTTTGACTCTCCAGTGGGAAGGTACTCGACTCTCAGGTACATCTGCTTCTGTTCAGACAGCGATTGCTTACCTGACTGTAATCTGACCATGGCAATCCTGAGAGGACCTTCAGTCTTCACCTCTTTTCTGCTTGGTGAAGGCATGTGTGTTTCGTGCGCCAGCTGGAAGACCCTGATGTGACAGCTTGGGTAGTGGGTCTCTGATCTTATACATGCCACTGAACAGGATTTTTATTGTTTTATGGCTACAGTACACTGGAAAACAGTTGATTTTCGATGGCAGTTGAGTGCATAACTTCATTCAGGAACTTCAGAAGCTCTCTTGCTTTTAAAAAAGTAAGTTTATTGCTCATATAGATTTTATAATTTCTCACTGCATTACTCATAAAAGGAGTTGACCCTTCTGGCTTAAGCACATCATGCATCATTCGAGGGGAAGCTGCATTTCTGATGTCTTCCCCAAACTTGTCTGTTAGCAGCTTCTGTGTTTCCAGATCCAGGCCTGTAATTTCTAATAGCGTTAGGATTGATCTTTTCTTAGCCTTCCACATTAGTATGTTTCTTGAATGTATTGTTCATCCTAAAACATTAGGTTATCAAGAGTTGCATGTGCATGGAAGGAAAAAAAATGCATTAGCTGTAGCTACAATAATGATAATTTTGATGTAGCGCAGAACGGATAGACACACTTAGAAAAAGGAACAAAGATATCTCTATTTTAAGTATATAACATTTTAAGACAGTTACTTAAAAATAAGGTGTCTTGTTAATTCTGAAACATGAAATCTGAGTGGACACATCAGATTTGGAATTCTAAAATGGCTACTTCTGGATGTTATCAATGCAAAATTTAATATTTTCTTAAAATATTTTCTGAAGTTTCTAAGCTAAAGGTGATTTTCTCAAAACTAAATCATGGCATAACATCTTGAATAATAGTTTGTTTTCTTTCTTTTCTTAGGCTTGTTGTTTGCAAAAAAACCCTCCAAAATCCTAAAATTTTTAAATTCCATCAATCAAATCACATTTTAGCAGTAAACTAGCAAGAATTTTACCATCAACAAGTGAGCTTTTTCAATACAATCCGCAAGCTTTAATGTATTGGGTTGTTAGGTATTTCTTACTTTAGTATTGTTTTTCCTTCTAATTCAGGATGGAGCAAAATATCACCTGTCTAGGAACTCAGCTTGTTAACTCTGTGTTTAATCATTGCCGTGTGGAAGTGTTAATATGTAGAAAAAAATTATTTGGAATAGAGATTTGCTAAAAATACTATATTTATGAGGTGGAAATTATTCTGCATTCTTAATATTCAGAGCTTAATCAATACATATTTCAGTAGCAGACTAACAAGGTTATTCATTTTAATGCAGCCAACAATCTGTTCTTGTCAGTAAGAAAAAGTAAACCAGACTTTGTGTGGTCTTATTTCCAGCAGCACAGTCATGGAATTCATCTGAAGGATGAATCATTTAGAGTCTTTAAGGATTCAATCTCAAGACTCTTAAAAATTGAGTTAGTTGAATTCTTGTTTCCATGCTCGAGTATCCCTGTTCGAAGTCTAAATACTGGAGTAAAATCCTTTCCTGTTAACTGATGATGGTCCTGATGAGAGATGTAATCGAACAATTACTCGTTAAACGAGTACATCCCACTTTGACTCAATTCCTCTTGAGCTGAGCTAGTAAGAAATGCATCAGATACATAGGAGACAAATTGGGGAAAGTTGGAAGGTACGGACAGATCCCCTTGAAGTACACCTCAACGGTGGTCTGCATGTGGTGGATAATATTCTGTGGGCTTCAGTCGCACACATCGTTTTGAGATCACTGCTGGCATAACCCATGTGTTTTGCTGAATGAACTTGTTTATGTATGAGTTGGTGAGTCTTATGTGTGAGTCTTACACTGTGTTTGTTGAGTTGAAGTTATGATGTCCCATGAAAATCTGTTTGGTAAACCTCTTTGATAGCAGTAAACCTGCTCCTGCAATGTGAGGAAGGCTTTCTAGAAATTATTTGGCCCATAAGTTAATTAAAACGGAAGATTTCTAGTGCCAAACCACAACTGCTTTCTAGTGTCCGTAATCTTGCTTTAAACTGATGCAAATACATGTGTTCTACATCTGTCCTGGAGAGCTCAGCCCTGACATTCCTTCATCCCATACAATATTTGTGAAATAAAATACAAAAGAGAGGACTGGATATGCTTCATACAGATGGGGTATTTAGTCAGCTTGGAAATGCTTCCACCACGGTTTCAGGGCACAGTAACTCTTCCTGACCACCTGTGTTCAATTTAAACCGATAACTAGTTGTGCCTTTACTCTCACAGCAGTTGATGATTCCAGGCCTACTGTGGACAGCGAGACAGAGGGAGAAGATACTAGAAAACATAAACAGAGTGACACCGAATGCTCTTACTCTTGAAAAGCACTGTACATAGTCCAGTCATAGGGCTGATGTTCACCATCAGTGCTTGCCCTCAGGTGCCTCCCTCCAAGGGCTTTCCCCTAGAGTTGGCTCAGAGGGGATTTCCATAACGTATTCTGTGCTTCCTGGTAACTAGTCCCCTTTTGTTTAACAGCAAGAATCATTAAACATTTTAAATATGCTGGGAATGGACTCTTGCTTTTAGCGATCAGCAGTACTGAAATGATATGATGGCAAACAAAGCAACTTCTGTTTCCCATGCAGAGCTATAACAGTTGTAGGTTATTCTTTTTCTTCAACTAGCACTTGCGGGCAATCAGTATAAAAATATTGTTTATCGTACAACTCTGAAATAGTGTTGACAACTAGAGTTGTCAAAAGAAGGAGGGATAAAATAAATCTAATTTTATCTTGATGTGTAAAATTAGATAGATCTGTTTTTAGTATTACTTGGCTCGCTCATTTTTCATCATAATGGCCAATTTCCTTTCTTTTGGCTCTGAACGTAGCTTAAACATAGCCGTTGTAAATATGAATGTTAGATATTGCCAGAGTAAATGGTATCGACTTGGATGTTAAGCAAAGACTATTAAGCTGTGTCACTTGAATTAGATAATGCTTATTCCTCGAACCTGCGAACTCGGTCCCTTCTTTTCTCTACAGTGTCTATAAATCTAGCATCCAGCACAGACTGAAGTGAAGTACCTCACCGAAACACTGATGGGTCAAACAATTAACGCTGCTGGCGAGTGAACACACTTCAGGAGTATTGATTGCCCATGAGAATCATCACCTAATTCAAATCTCCCGTGTTGGAGAATGTTGAAGATGGTTCATCTCAATTGCTCAATCGATACCTCGGGTAACAGAAACTATGAACACCACCTGAGGTTCCAGGCAGAACAGCCCCTTCTGTGGCACAGAAAAGCAAGTCAGAGGTGGGTGCCACACAGATCAAAAGATGGGTCAGGAGCATAAACATTAAAGATCAAAACGGAGTCTCAGGTGTTAAGATTTGCTCGTTCCATTTAGCAAATATTTCTGACATACCGGGCTTCATGGCTGGCTTTTCCCAGGAGGTTACGTGGAAGCTGCCAATAGAAGGAAGAATAATAAGCCTACATATTGAGATGAACATTTTGAAATTCCAGTTCTGAAATAATTTGTGCAAATTTCCAGGTTGTTTGTTTGTTTGTTTTTACTGGTTGTATTTTGTTTGTTCGTTTGTTTGCTTTTTGTGTGTGGGGGGTTATTTTACACATCACAGGATAAACACTTCTCTCAGACCAAGATTTACAGAGTAAATTTATAGCAACCATTGTCTAAGATGTGATCTAAATGGGCCAAGAGTAGAAAAAGAGGCAGTAAAATGACCAATAGCGTTTCACTACAGATCCTAAATATCTGCAGGTAACGGAAATCATAGTAGACGATGACAGCCTCATCCTCCTTCATAGCAAATATCCCAAGTGGCCACCATCTAGAAGGAATTTGAGAAGGCAGGTGGTGTGCTACACCAGGGCTCTCCGTGCAAGGCTCTGTAGCCTCAGGCTTTGGTGGCGAGTATGGGGGTAAACAACAACTGCCTGCTTTATTAGCAAAACAGATCCAAAAATTTTGATCAAATGTGAAGGTAATATGAAACTTTGGCACTCTTATCGCAAACCGTAGCCTAGGCTTACCTGGGATTGCAAAGATACAGTAGTGATGCTGTAAAACCACAGAGTCGTTTTTGTAGGGAATGATTTTACTGTAGTGCTGTGACTATACAAAATTAATGCAATGAAATCGTATAGATCGACCTCAACTGTTTGTGAATTGTTTCTTGGGCATCAGAATACAGAAGAAAGAGTTTGTCTTGCAGCTGAACAATGCATTAGTTCTCTGACTAATGCCCAGCTATTTATTAGCACATGGGTGTCATTGCTTCTGTGTTCTCTGTTAAGGACATGCTGTGAATACTTTGTGATTTCGTAGGTTTTCTTCCTATTTGTTACAGTAGCTGACTGGGTGCACTTAAGTATCAGCAAAATACAAAGTAATGGTCTGCCTCTGCTGCAGAACCAAAATCTTCTGAAGAGCTCAAACTCAGTTCTAAGGATCTTAGGCTGGAGGTGTCTGTCGCTTATGTAGGTTCTTGTCGGATGCAGCCCCAAGGACCTTGGCAGTTTTTGAGTGTAGAATCACATTGTAGAACAGTTATTGAACCATAGCTTTGCTATCGATAAATCACTAGAGAAACTATTTTAGAAGGGTACTCGTAAGAGGGCAAGGTGAAGTCCTTCAAGGAGGAAAAAATGCCGGAATTAACATGAGTTTCCACCTTTCTTAAACTCCTTATTAGGTGCACTCCATCACCTCTTTCTTCCGTGCATCCTTAGCCAGATGTGCACTTCAGTCTTGGGATTTGGATCTGCTTTCTGTCCGTGGTGGGGTCACGTGCGGGGTTTCAGCACTTATCACTAAGTCTGAGGTTATAAAGAACAGTCCAGAAACATCCATCATTAATTGGGCTTTGCATGGCAGGGAGTATTTTTATTTTGTTTCCTCATGTTGTTATAACCACGGTGGGTGAGGATCTAATTGTGGCAAGATGCAGTGCCATTTTATTAGACTGAACGATGAATTTAGCGTAAGAAGTAAGCTTTCAGGCGTGCAATCTATACTTATTCTTTCTGCTCTTTCATGGGATATTTGTTGTCCAGTTTGCCCTAGAACAAATTATGGAGCTGCTTTGCTGGTCTGACCAAGTAAGGGTGGCACAGGAGCAGTCTGAGCTCATAAACTCTGACTGAGCAGCGCACAGCGGTGCTCCCAAGCTTACTCTGGCTTCTGGAACCAGACTCTGGCATGCTCTGAGCAACGTCCAGGACTGTTCTCTGTGTGAGTTTTCCAGTGGCCGAAAGTGACATCAGAGGGTCCTGCGAACGACAGAGTCTAAGGTCTGCTGTGTGTAGGCATACATGGCTTGTATCTGTTTCACCACGAGGAGGGCTGCTGTTATGGAAGGAAGTCTGTCTGATTGTTAAAAGAACAAGTGCTGTGTGAGGAAATGATATCAATGTGTTGGAATGAGTTGTGTATGCAGGCCAGGAGATCTTATATTTGTTAGCTTAAAATAATAATATTTACTTTTATAACAGCTTCTAGAGGTCCTTCCTGCGGCTAGGCTAGGCACTGAAAATGCAGAGGTGGAGACCAGGAGCAGCCTGGAGCAAATAAAGAGGAGGAAAATGAGCTATAAAGCTATCTGCCCAAGAATTTATGGTAGGAAAGACAAAAATTTAGAAAAAATGGGCCTCTGAGCCCCTGTGTGTCTTTTGTACATTGGATTGTGTTCTTTCTCCAGCGTTGGGCTTTGCCAGTTTTCAGTAAGCAGTGTATGGATGCCAGTCTGGACTCATAGACGGTGAAGACTGGGGTAGGTAAAATAAAGCACCAAATGGAGTCTGAAGGGGGAACAATGAAGGAAGCAGAGAGGGAAGGACTGCATTAACACAATTGTAAATGCTTAACTCCACATTCTTGGGAGAGTTTTGCTGAAACGTTGACTTTTAAAGAAAATATTTGGGGATCATTATTACAGGAAATAAATTTCATGGTGTTTTAAAGTTGTATCTATAAAAAGCTAGAAAGGATACTGAGTAGACAGTACTGGTCTGGTGTGAGCGGGCCCTGCAGCTGTGTTGGCTTCACAAATGTTTTGCATGTGCTGTTCTTAAAGAGCAAAGAATGAAAGGGGGGGAAAAAAACAGCAAAAAACCTTTAGTCCCCTCATATTCCAAACCATGAGAATTTTCCCTCTTTTTTTTTTTTTTTTTGTGTGTGTGTAATAATTGTATCAAGTATGGTTTGCATTTTTCCGTTAAATGTTTGAAATCATTACTACAGACTTCAGCTCCAAGAAGCAGCTGTTGAGAAAATCAGGCATAAAAAGAGCCCAACAATATTTGCAAAGTGAAATTGCAATTATGTAAATTCCAGCTACTGGATTTGTAAGCATGGGAGCCCGGGAGAACAGAACTGGAAAGCTCTCAATTACACTGGAGAAAAATACTCATTTGCGTTACAAGGCAAAGCCGTGCTTGGCAGTTTGCTTCTGAGCGAGCAAATTGTGTCATGAATGTGTCCACTTGCTTCTGCTATTTTGGTGTGGAAGTCAAGTGGCTGGAAGTTTCTCTGTTTAATGATTTCCTCTTGTCCGCACTAAAGAACAGCTGCATGGAGTTGTCCAACACCATTTAGTGTTGGACATATTTACTGGCCACTGTTCAGCTAAGATGAAAAGGGAGACACTTAATCTAATCTTGGATGTCTTGGTGTTTGCATTTGAAAGTTTTCTTTTATGCAGTCTTTGAGCAAGTGCAGAACAAATTAATGTTCCAGTTTGATACTGACTGACCTTTTGAGAATGATTATGGCTAGAGAACTCTTGAGGCGTATTTTAAAGAGCTTTTTGCCACAGACTGCAGTAAGTAGAAAGAATATATATCGTTATTCAGAATTGCATTTAAGTATCAATCTGAGCAGTATCTGAGGAACTTCACCCCTGTGAATTACATGCTGTGCTGCTTCAACTGATTGTTAAATAGTGGTTTAGAGCAGAGCTTTGGCCTCATGAAATGCATGAAAACTAGATCAAATGTTTTTATGTTAGGTCAGTTTTGATAACTGGAGCCTGCATCAAGGCATAAAGGGAGTTCAGATCTGCATGGAAGTGAGTTTGCAAATCAACTTGGGGGCCTGAGTCTAGCTTGTATCAGCTTCGAACACGACCCAACCAATAGATAGTCATTCGGGTTCCTGAAAGTCATTATGACAGTTCCTTTTAATCTGCTCAATTACTTTCTGCTTGGACTGGTTACTGCAAGGTCCTCAGAGGACAAGGAGGTGTCTCTCTGCTAGAAATGTACTTTCACGGCTGACTCTGTGAGAAATTGAATTGGGGTTTAGGGAAATCTGCCAGGCAGTAGCCTATTGCAGCCTATGGAAAGATTGTAGAAATGTGTGAAAATGAACAATTATCGACAGGACCGAGAATGCTTTAATAGTCAACTAGATGTGTAAATAGGTATTACGCTGTGATCCTGTACATTATTGCCCCAACAGTTTCAGCTGTATTGAACAAAAAAATAGCCAGGTAGATGTTTATCTTCCTCCACCTCCATGTTGTTTGTGAAGGTCTTTTTCCCATGGCACAATTAGTTTGTGACTGATATTTAAAGTACTGCAGAAGGTTTGAACTGTGCAGTGCTCAGAGGCAGCACCAGGAGTCTCAGGATGCTGGTGATGGGTACATCACCTGAAGAAGTTCCCAAGTTCTAGAATTGGCTGACAGTTGTTAGTGAATATGTCTGCATGGTATTAAGCCAAGTGTTGTTTGTACACAAGAACAGCAAGAAATCAATGGGTTTATTCTCAATTGTTTCGAGTCCACTGTTTTCATGAGCACTGGTACACTCAGTTAAGGATGAGTTAAGTTACTAGAGACAGTAGTAAACCAATTGTGTTGGCTCACATGGTACACTTGGGAGAGTCAGAAATAGAAATTAGGTCTCCTTAACACCAAGGTATGTGCTTTAACAATAAAACAATTTTGTTTTCCACCATCCAAATCCCCAAGTGCTGTTTTCGAAAGATATCTAGAACAGCAACTTTTCATTTGAAATCCTGCTTGCATAGCAGACACCTTAACTTATGTGCAACAAATCAAGACAAAAACTGCTGGTGCTTACCTCTCAATTCAGCCATATGCTGCAAGTGGTGGTTTTGACAGATGCATTTTTCCCTAGAGATTGAATTTAGTTCATCAGACTTAGGTTAAATTTGAAGGTTCTGAGGCAAAATTCCAGGGCTCCATCCATTAGCCATCAAGCCCATAGCATCCACTTTAAAACAACGCGATGGGAAATGTGACCCAATGCTTGGGAATTGAACTGGTGCCAACTGTGCTGCAGCGCTACGTTCATTATGTCATACCACACGCATCTGATAAGGGAAGACATAATGCTGTTGGATAAGTTCTTGTATACAAGAACTCTACAGGTCATGTAGAGAGAGCTGGTTTTTATTTAATAACGGAGGTATGCAGGTGCTAATTTGAACCATATGTACATGAGGCCAAAGCCAAAGTTTGTTACAACACAGTGAAATGATGGCCTTGCATTTCTGTGGGGCTGGAAGGAGGCTAGTTTTAGATTAATTTTTATTTACTGAAGTATTTAGGCAGCCAAGTGTTATATTGCTTGAATCTTTTATTTTGCTTTTCCTCAAAAAAAATTCTTCCTCTATTTCCTCCTTTAATCAGAAGTCCTTTTGATACCATGGGGAGAAAACATTTCTGGGAGAGATTGAATCGTCAGTGAAGTAGCAGCAGATTGTTAGGCTGAAGCAGATCTTGCTGCCTCTTCAGCTGGTGGCATTTGCTTGGGGTGTCTCCCCATGGAGGCACGGGATTTATGATGGAGAGAGGTTCTCGCATGGAGTGCCCGTGTGCAGAGTGAGGTCATCCTGGCTTTACTGCTCTTGGTCCCTCCAGTGAGAGCGGGGTGGCTCAAGAGGCACTGGGCTGTGGCGCAGTACAGGCAGGAGCTGGCGAGCCGGAGCAGAGTAGGTGGTGCTGCATTATGGATGTACCTTTTTGTGTACTTTTAATTTTATATGGAGCGGGCTACCCCATCTGAAATGTAGCTTCTTCATAAATAGCACTATCATAGTGCCTAATTAGGGATTTTATATCCATCTAAAGAGTTTCCTCTTGCTTCTCTTAGTTTTCAGACAGTAGGTAATACATCTTGACTGTGTGATTTACTGTATTTAAAATATTTCAAGAGGCAGAAGGCTGCATTAGAAAGCTGCATGTTTTTGCTCTGAAAGGGCGGCCGGTTCAGGAGTGCATTCCAGGCTTACGGAGATGATGGGGACAAGGGAGAAGACCAACTTCCACACATGGAATTATACCATGCTCAGGGTTGTATTTCCTATATTGCAGTTGGATCTATTAGTGCTATAACATAAGGTGCTACTGAGTGATCCATTACCTCTGATGAACCTGGGCAAGTGAGACGTCGGACTTTTAAAGCTGTGAGGCTTGGCATTATGGTAATGATTGTGCCAGAGGAGCACAAGAGGTTGTAGGCTTCACGATGAAAATGCTTCTTGGTGGCCTGTGAAGCCTTACGCTTTGTTTTCAGTTGAGTTTGTTTTGTTGTCTTTGGCCAGTTCCATCCTTCCCTGTTGCAATGGGAGAATTAAAAGTGTTCAACCTGCAGACTGATTCTTGACAGAAATTCTGGAGCAAGTCTTCAACACGACTGTTCTGAACAGTCTTTTCACACATGGAGTCTGGGTGGATAGTTTGCTCTGATGACACTCAGAGAGGTTTTTCATACTTTCATGAGTTTGGACCTCATTAAGAGATTTTTGTGCTCTTAATGTTAAACTGTCAAAATCAATAGAGTGGTTTACTTCTCTTGGGTTTTTACTTCTCTTTTCCTGTTACTTCATAATTTGTGCATTCTAGAGACGTTTCTTTGCTGTTGTTGTGTGGCATAATAGCAAGAACTACACTAATGCTTGCACAAAATTTCATTGGTTCTCTCTCAGTGCTCATTTGGGAGCCTGTTTTGGGGCTTGGAGCCATGAAAAAAAGCAAGGTTGCTTTCCAGAATGGGTCTGAACTGACCAGATCAGCAGAGTTACGGCAGTTAATATAGTTTGGAACTGAGCTGTTGGTAGTGCATTTAGCAAAGTTGTACACATATGTAAAGGACTTTTTAAAAATAGCTGTGTTTTTATTGTGTGGTATGCAAATCAGTTTCACTGGGAGATAGCAGTAGCCTTGCTGTGATAGTATAAAAATAATCAACTTGGATCCAAAATGTTGAAATGCAAAATAGACTTGCAGAAATACGTAGTCTGAATAAAATGTATCCTTTAAAATATGCACTGGGAGAATTCAACCTAAAATGTATACGGACAGATCTGAAGGCACTCTTTGTATTATATTGAAAACTAATTAACCTAGTAGTTGAAAGTTAAACGAAAGAAGAAGAAACAGAGGAGCCACACTGGTATTTTGTCTGAAATAAATAGTTACTTCCAACATAAAATTAATGCAGCAGTATGAATTACCATATTGGTGGTTGTGAGGATGGGAGAACCTTTTTACATTTCTTTTTCAAGTCAAGAAGGAGTTCAAGCTCCTCCTTGACGTTTTAGATCTTGTTCTGTTGCCTGTCTGAGCTCCAAGGCACTATGTAGTGGCTCTGTGTTCCACCGTGACCTCCTTTTTTTTTTTTTTGGTTGTTGTTAAAGGCCGAGGCAGCCACTGTGGTTCTGGTGATATTGTAGCTATCGAGTGGAAAAACATTCTGTTTTCCTTCCTGTTAGACCTTCACTTGCCTTGCATGTTATGCTTTTAATAGCTCTCCCCTAAGAACTACAGAGTTGTCACCTCTGCAGGTTGTACCCTCATCTCTTTGCAGAGGCTCCCTTTGATGTTATGTCAGGACCAGAAACTCTCCGTCCTGCAGAACTAGTGCCAAGTATACTTCTTTTTTTGCTTAAGAATGGGCAAAAGAAGCATTGAAATCCCAGTTAATAGGTTCTCCAGGAGGTGGTTTTAAATTGCTTCCCCGGGATGTGTCAGTCACCAGCAGGTAAGTATGAAACACTGAGCTTGATATGTAAGTGGCGTTGTTCTGTACCTCTGTGGAATCAGACTTTCAGAGAAGGCTAATGAAGGTGGTTCTGCTAAGAGTAGTTAGCCCTCTTTGTTTTCATTTGGTGAAGAAGATCCACTTTATACAACCTGTCATTTCCATAGGCAAATGAAAATATTTTTAATTGGGTGGAATCTCCGGTTTTATTTCTGTTAAACACACTTATTGA
Organism: Ceryle rudis; assembly: GCA_033439905.1. Lineage (NCBI taxonomy): Eukaryota > Metazoa > Chordata > Aves > Coraciiformes > Cerylidae > Ceryle > Ceryle rudis. The sequence goes on along the minus strand of JAAGNO010028083.1, from coordinate 2,653 downwards.
AAGAACTACAATGTGAAGGATGAGGTGAGAACTGGCAATGCAAGTGCTTTTAATTTACTGTAATTGGTAACTTAAACATAGGCTGATAAACTTAATGAAGATAGAATATGTGTTCGGCTCAACATTGTTTGCGCTTATTCAAAGCATCAATGGGATGGTCTTTGAGCTTTGTGATTTACCTCTCCTCGTATATCCAGATGTAGAGAAAGCACCTTCCACGTCGGCCTATAGCACTACAAAGCTATAATATCCAGTCATTGAATTCTGCCAGCTCTATTGCTTTCTTCATCTATATAACTTTCCTCCTAAACACACTAGAGTCTAAATGCCTGGGTAGTGGGTCAGGTAAACTTTTACGAATCAGCATTATTAAAATGTTTGTATCTTGGATTCCTATCAAACAACTCTAGTTGTCATTTCCCAGTGTCACTCTGATTTACACAGGGAGACGTACACAGTTTCTTCTCTTTTGAAACCTTTCTAGTGGGCTTTTTTGTCGGAGTTTACCTTTATGAATGTTCTCAGGTGCGTATACACATTTGAGTCCTAACAGTGATTCGATAATTACCGATAATTAAATAATTTTTCAAACCTTCATTGTACCTGAGGAAGACCTCAGGAACCTTTGACGCAGAATGCTACCTCTCAAACCCTTGCTCACGTTCCTTACCCATGCTGGTTTTCATGATCTAGACTGATAGTGGAGTATGTAAAATTAGAAAACTTCCTGATGGGAGAGCGCATTGATTCCTTGACAAATTCCTTATACTGGGTCTGAGCAGAGGGATCCTCTGGGCTTTTCATCACAGGCCCTTACTTCTGACAGCCATCAAGAAGATGCAGCATGAGAAGTTTCCATAAAGCTTTCCAGCTGGGACTATCTGTTCCTAGTACTGAGGCCACTCGGCTTTGACAAAGGAGCCATCCAGTTCATCTGGCAGCTTTTCTACAAGCTCCGTCTCAAAACCAGGATGACTGTGTCCAATGTGTCTGCAGTTTTCTTTCTCATTAAGATAGATTGATGTGCCTGAACTCAGAAATGCAATAGATCTGTTGATGAGAGGCTAAAAGCAGATTCACAAACAGTAAAATGTCTTTTATGAGTATTCTTACATAGATTTCATATTAATGTTGCTTTACTTTTTATCTTCAGGATGGCAACTTGACCTGATTTTAGTGTAGTTCAGGGCTGTTTGTGTAGGACTCTGTTCATGAAATAGTTGTGTTCAAAATTCCTGTAGCTAATTATGCTGCTTCTATTGAATGTTTTCTCACCTTACCTTGACATCTGTTGGGCTTTATCCTAGTCCTACGTGAGCTCCTGCAGTCCCTGGCTGCCCTTTCGGGAGTGTGGCTGTGCTACCTTTTGACTGCAAGCCCCGGTCCCTAGCAGGAGCACAGTGGGACAGTTGGGGACAAGTACTGGCTTTTCTCTAGCAGCAGCTATCCTCAAATGTACAGTTTATCAAGTTGCCTTAGTATGTACAAAATGTTTTGTAAGAGAACTCCAGTATGCGTACATGTTATGAAAACAAGGCAGATAGTGTGTGTCTGGCGTTTGTTTTTACATCTAAGGACCAGGGAGTCCCGTCTATGCAAAAATGTTCTACAGCTCACCACAAATAAGTGCAGTTGAGTGCAGAAATAAGAAGCAACCCAGTCCTTTTCCACCTGAGATCCTGGGATAGCTTCATTAACTGGCAGATCAGCAGAGGGTGAAATGGGAACCGTGTAACTTGTGTCCCTATTGTCTCCACATGTAAATGACAGTTATCCTGTATTCCCAGGTACTGGCATCAAAGGCCATTTGAATTTGCAAGCAAATTTGTGTATATGATGGGCATATAGCTCTATTCAGTTGCCTACTTGAAACAGTTACAATTTTAATAAAAGTCTACATCCGTGGCAATAGTCTTTTTTGAATGAAAGGTAGTGATCTCAAATCCTATCCCTAGTTGACAAATTATCCAAGAACCAGCATTCAACTATGAGTTTACATTACTGGCTGTCTCTGACATGTTCTTAGTAATTTTTGAGGGGGAAAACCCCACCTAAGAACAACAACAAAACCACCCAAATCCCACCATATTTATTTTTGCTGAATTTTATGGCAAAGAATTAATGAAAAAACCCAACATTAAGGGATTGTATCTATTTATGTCCCCCCAGCCTAGGCTTGAAAACAAGTGTAGGGAAAACAGCTTCCTGTTGTACTTTCTGTGGAGATAACTCAACTGGAGTTTGGAAAGGAAAAAATAAAATAAAATAAAAAACCCCCCAACTTTGCAAAAGTGAGTTGAAATGTCTGGGGTAAATACAGAGCAGAATGGAGGTATGCATAACTTAGTAGCTTATTCTGTAGCATTTCTAGAAAAACAGATGTTGCCCAAGCAGCACTTTGTCCAACAGATCTGGCATCAGGATGTTGATGCTTTGCTTCTACGTTCCAGTGGAACCGGTTGGTGGATCTGTACTTTCAGCTGCCTGTTGGCATAGTTGGTAAACTCAAATAGGAAATGACTCCACAGTCTTGAGAAGCAGTTTTTTGTTTTGCATATTTCCTCCAAGTTTCAAAACACAATCCATGTAAAGCAACAAGAATAAATCTTAATGGAAATGGCTCCTCTCCACGCTGTGTTTGAGCGAGCACCGG
>JAAGNO010028081.1:0-12771 GCA_033439905.1 Ceryle rudis | reverse complement strand
ACAGACCCCAGGTTCTGGATGCATCAGCTTAGGGCCTGGAGGCAACCAGGGGCAAAGCAGGTGCAGCCCTGGGACACAGCATGGTGCTGGGGAAGCCAGAACTGCCAGCACATGGAATAAAAGCAAGTGAAGAAAACAAGACCCCAGCTGCAAAACTTGATCAAAGCCCACTAGAAACCTGCACACTGCCAGCAAAGGAAACAGGCAGGGGAAACATGCACCAAGCAGCAGAGGGCTTGGGTAGCTTGCTGCTGGCTTGCACTGAAGCTGATAGAAAAAAAAAAAAAAAATCAGTTATCCCTCAGCCTGAAGTAAATTACAAGACACATCCCTCAAGAGCACAAGGTGAAGCTCTTGATCAGACAAGCAATGCCAACTTGCAATTCCCCTTGATATCACCTGATTTGAATTTTAGTGCTTGAAGAGTGCATGACTGACAGCTCTGGAAACTGCATCTGTTCCTGTGAAGGAGCAGAGCACGCTGTCCCTGGCACAAGCATCCCCACACAAGCTCCACTGATGGCCAGAGCCACAGGGAGAGGCTGCACATCTGGGGAGGGAAGGTCAGAACTCCTGCTCCATTGAGACCTTGCACACCCTACCAGAGTTGGGCACATGGGGGCCAGCTGGTACCTTGTGGGTATAGTCATCTGTCCCATATTGGACTGGCAAATATCCAAATTGCCACCAGAAATACAAGATGTCTCAGAGTGATGAATCACATCCTTTTGACACCTCCCCACACCACAAGAGCTGGGTAGAAACTGCAGAGATGAAGCAAAGTGTATGTTCAAACAGTGGCCCAGTACCAAAAAAGCAGTCTCATGGACATCCATTCTCCCTTAGTACCTTCCTCACTGCAGGAATCACCATGGGGTCTATCAAAGCTAAACCCACCAGAAACACTAGCACCACCATGTTCCCACACTCTTCTATGACAGAAGCACCTCATTTCTGAGGATAACCCCCAATGCAGAGCATCAGGCTTCTTATTACTGACTACAGGACATCACTTGGCCTGAGAATGGTTGGCATGCCGTCAATATTCAATATCAATGGTAAAGGAGGGGGGGAAAAAAAAAAAATCTGACTTGGGTCCAGTAAGCACACATCATGTTAAAAGCAGAGAAGGAATTGCACCCAATCAGATGCAAATGGAAATACTCTAAACCCTCAGCTAATGTATTCAAGCATAGATCTGTTGACTACCGTAACCAGTGTTTGCTTAATTGATCATTTCTTCCAGTTAATAAATGTAGCTGTAACTCACCTGTTGTGCTCCATACCAGTTGAAACATTTCTGCAACACGGACAACAGGATCCACTCCAAAACCAAACCAAAACAAAGATTGCTTTAAGGGAATTTTGAAGGTAACTTTGGCAAGAAAAGCTGACTAATGAAGGTTTTCCAAACTTGGGACAGGTGGAAGTATCACAACTTAGCAAATAGCTCACCACTAAGCAAACAAAGCAATGCAGGGCTGTGAAAGAAGGCTGGTCTGAGACATTCCAGGTCTGCCTGTCTTGTTCCTCTACAGCATCTGAATCAGCAAGGGACTTGGTAATTTCTGGAAGCCTTGTGTACACTCAGTTAAAATAAAACTCCAGTGATGAGTCTTCCTAACCTGCCAAGAGGGAATACATCTGAATGATAATGCAGAAATTGCAAGGGATGAGGTAGCTCAAACGGGGACTTGGAAGAAAGAACATTTATTACCCAGCCAGTCCCCAGAGTTCACCCTGCCATTCAGCCGTGTCACGTGCTTCTGCACATCCTTCATCAAAGGGGGCTGCAAAGAGGCACAGATTTTGCAGAGCAACACCAAACACTTCTGAGGTGTTCACAAATTTGTGAGTTACCAGCCATCAGGTGAGCTGTGGTAGCTGAGCATGTGTTTACTTGTAGCCTGCCCTGATTGCAAAGTAAAACAGGCTTATTTAAATTGCTGCTTCAGGCACCTTTCATTTGAAGTGACAAAGACTGTTTAAGCAAACACATTTTACTCTGCAATTGAGGCCAGCTAAGAACGTACCTGTGGTCGATTCCTGCAGCTCAGCTGCCACAGGGTAGCTTCTGGCATGATCACTTGTGATCAACATGAATGTCAAAGCAGTCCTAGAAACTTGTGCTTTCCCTGCAGGAACTGGGCACAGAACTTGTTTTGGTTTTAAATTAGTAAAAAAAAAAAATTTGTGTCTCTCCAGAAATACTTGGTGCTCAAGATAAAATTTCAGGGTGTTTCTGGGGAGGAGAAACAGTAGCACATGTTGACCAGTTTTTCTATTTTCTGTTAATCACCTGCATTCCAGTGATGATCCCTAATACACCACTGTCTTACTATTTTTGCTTTTATCACCCTACAGCCCTCAACAAGGCTGAGGGTTTGCCACTACAAAAACATACCTTGCTTCTACAGGGACACTTGGAAAAATTAAGAGGGATCAACAAAAATTGCAAATATGTACTTCACTTGAAGTGCATTCAAACCCCATGTAGAGATTCTCATTTCAGATTAAAATGTCTTTAATTTACTGCTTAGTCTTCTGGCAAGAAAGAGCCCTGAGAAATGGTTCTTGCTGTGAAGAATTGTGAAGTTTAAATAGTCAAGACCAGCTGAAAGCATAGTTGTTATATCCACTTCACACCTGGGAAGATTAAAGTGCCCGCCATAAGAAAGGGAGGCTTCTGGCCTCTCTGGAGGGAAAGTCAGATCTGCCAAGATCCAGCCTGAAAAAATAACATCCTTCAAAACAAGCTTTGCACCCTTTTTATCTCTCTGCTTAGGTAAGCTGAAGAGCTCACACACCAAAAAAAAAAAAAACAAAAAAAACCAAACAAACAAACAACACAAAAAGACCACACAGGAGGGAGGAGGGGGGTGGGTGGAGAGAGAGAATATACTGACAAAATCTGCAAAATCACAAAGAATAGTAAATATCAAGAAAATGAGTGGTCTGGGATTCTCAGAAAGGGAGCAAGACTGCCCTTAAAGCCAGCACAGGATGTGCAACCAGGAAATTCACTGTTAGGAGAAAGTTCTGACCAGCCATGACAAGGTGAGCCTGTCCAGCCTCTCATTGTCCCAAGTGGATGCAGTACCTCGTTCAAAATAATAGACTAAATGGTTTTCAAGGATTCTCTAAGAGACAAGAAGGATCACAAGCAGAAAATCCACAAATACAGCCTAGTTAAGAAACAGTTCCACAATTGTCCATGACTTGCAGATTTGGGCTCATTGTTGCCCTCTCCAAGGAGACACTGCAGGAGAGATGAGCACTGCACAAGCCATCAAGGCAGCAGAAAAACTAGGAGCCCCAGCAGCAAGGGCTGTTGGATAAACAACAGCAGGGAGAATACCAACTCCTCTTGAAAATCAAGTTAAAACCATGTCTGTGGAAGTGTTAGCCAAAGCCTTGGCTAACAGCAGCTGACCTGCAGAAGGCCAGCTGCTGTTAATGGTGTGCATCCCAGCCCTGTCATTAGATGCAACAGCCTACAAAACATGTTGCTTCTAACCAAGGTAGAACACAAGAGCAAAGCTTACCTTCATCTTTGCTTCAGAGCAGTCTGCAGAGTTTAACAGTTGATTCTTTTCTTTCAATAATGCCCTCTTTACCCTAAAAATCAATGCTTCTTCCCCTTCTAGACATCCTGCTTGTGATCATTCATTACCCAATTAGCATCCACTGGGGACATCCACCTCCCAAGCTGCATCACAAGACCACCACAGTATAGCTCCTACCCTGGGGATGGCCACATTACAGCAGTTGCTCAGTATATGGAGACCCCTACTCAGCTTCTTCACATCAGGGTGAACTGACGGCAAGATTGCAGCTTCACCTCCAAATGCCTTACTCCTGCCTGCAAGAGCATGATTAGGCCCAAAGAGAAAGCTCAACACCCTTGGATCACCAGCACAGAGGTAGCAAAGGTGAGGATCTCAGCAAGTTTGGAGCCTGTTCCAGCCCCAGAGCTGCATTCCCTCAGCCTTACTCATACTGACTTGTCTGAGTGGCTCTATCCACTTGTGATGAGGTATATGAAACCACAGAGGTCAGCAGAGGGATTAAAAAGTGTATGAATTCAATAAACCTGCATAGATGTTCCAGTTCAGGGAGAGCATGAGCTGGAGGCTCAGGCTGAACAGAGGAGCTGGCAGCTGCTTTGACCTCAGCCACGTGCAGCATGTCCTATAGATCCTCCTCTGCTCCCTCACACCCCTCTGTAACACAGGCACAGCTTCAGCTCCCCCTTGGAAAATAATGGTCCTCAAGCAAGCCCATGGGAGGAGATCCTGACATCTATCTTTCTGTATGCTGAACAGCGTAAGTAGCTGATCTGTGTGGGGCTGCTTAAAAAGCACCCAAGTAGGGAACAGAAAGAACATCAAAATCAAGCTCCTGCTTTTAGAAACACACTAAAAATACACTCAGCTAGAGAAGATGGCACAACAGCTAAACCACCTGCTAGGAAAATAATACTCAATTGCTAAAGTGCCTAAATACAAATGTACATGATTTAGAGACTCTAATTTGGGCAAAGATAGTTGGGATGGACCAACTTTGAGGGAGAGTCATCAATGCTTCAGAGATAGCAAACACTGGTTTTAGCTGCCTGACTTCTCTTTTTGACTCTCCTGCTAACTTTACCCTCTGGTAACTCCACATGGGTCCTAGAGAATAAGTCAACAATCTCTTTCTCTCTACTCTTTCCTACAGCTTCTTCAGGGCACACAGTTTCACTCTAACACAAGGATACAAAACAGCAGCCTGAGACCTGGCACCATGGACTCACATAGATATTGGCAACCCACCTGCAGGCAGCACTCCAGAACACCTTGCTGAATGTCTTTGTAGCTGCTCCTTCTCAGCAGGACCTGGGAGGTAAACCTTTCCTCTTGTTCACCTGGGCTTTCAACTCCTCCAGTCCCCTTTCCAGCACAATCCATTCCTCTCTATCCTCTTACAAGTTGCTTTTTGAAATAACCTGAAGAATGGCACTAAAGCTCCTGGTATGTCCCGTTGTCAAGAGTGCAGCAAGAGTCAGTTGGTTCTTGAAGGACAGGAAACCACAAGAAAGTTGCTAGCAGGGCTGAGCTTGTTAAATGGTGGCCCTAGGCCCAGGTGGAGCTGCTTAGGGCCCTTAAGGCCCATTAGTGCCCAGTGCTCAGCACCTGCTGCTTCACTCACCACAAAGCCTCTGCTCTGTGGTGCTGCTAAAATCTTGCAGGTATAAGTACTTAGTTTTTCTTCCTGCCTCCCTAGCCTATCCTGGAGTTTGTAGCTCTCAACACAATAAAGTCTGAGCTGTGACCTGTTTTTTTCACTACTGTTAACTCAAAGAGTTCCCAGATTTACAGTAGCAGGATATGTTACTGGGTGTGCCCTATGTTCTCCTGCTGCTCTGAATTCACAAAGTGAGTGTAAATTAAGGACAGGATTATTGTGCCAAGTCTTTGGTAGCTGACAGGTGATCCCAGAAGGGTCATGCTACTGCCTTTGAAGTTGATGGTTCAGGGTACAATGTCTTATTTGTGTCCTTCTTGTACAATATACTTAATATAGACCTGTCAGACAAGATCAGAGCTTAAGTCAGATGTGAAGTGACTTAAAATATTATCTACATATTGCAATAGCTCTGAAAATGAACAATGTTGCGTACTTTGCTCACTGAAAAAGACTAGGACAGATTTACTGTGCGCGCTACTACAGCTCTGATCCAAAAGAATTAAAGTGAAGAAAGATTTCCTCTAACTTAAGTGCCATGGATTATAGCCCTTCACCTCCATTTTTTCACATGTCTTTACAGGAACAAGAAGTTAAAGATATGCCTGCTACTTCTAGGCTTACATCTTGCACAGACTGGAATTCAATTAACATTTTTCTGCAACAAAACTTGGGAGAAGCACTTCAGAGCTGCTGCTCACAATGCAGTAGTGACTGAACAAATGATACTCTCATTAACGCTCTGCCTTTCCCTGCTGTGCAAGCCAAATCCTTGAACACTAAAAGCACCTCAGCATCAGCTGGGTTCACAGACATCCAGAGCAATTTTTCAAGCTCCCTGACTTTTATAGACCAGGGGGAAGGGATTTGGTGTGCTTTAATCCATTCTATTATATGAACTCAGAAATGGTTTTCATTCTCAAGCACTATAAATTAAAGTGGTTGCAGTTATTCTATTCCTGATTAGGCTGAAAGTTACTGGCAATGATTTGATGACTATATTTTCTTGCCTATTTTTTTTTCTTCTTTTACAAATTAACCTATGAATTTAGCTTCCCTGGTAGTAAGTAAATAATGCAATAAAACTGGACATAGTAGCCAACACATTCACATCTGCATGCCTGAAATTGTGGATGAACACAGTAAAATCTCTTTGTAGATTTGTAAAATACTTTGTAGGTGGAATTTATTGTATTCACTTCCCAGCCCTTCAGACTGAAAGAACATGTTGTATGAGAAAATGATAAATTTTTGCACTCCTCTGTGGGTTTTTTAGTCTAGAAATCTAGTAACTTTTTAGACATAAGTGAATTCACCTTTGCAAGTCATTAGATAAATACTATCCCACCCATTTTAGAGACTGGAAAACTCAGATCAAAAATCATTTAAGGATGGAGCTTCTTACCCTAAAAATAGTCCGATCTGTGCAATGCAAGCTACTGTTAAGTACATCGAAAGATGGAAAAGAATCTCTTTTATTAGTGCATTCATAAAAACATGAGCAATTACGGAACAGATTCCATCTGCTTGGCTCCCCTTCCTTTGCTCTGACAATTGTAACACCTTGTCTCCTAAAGCCTGATAATAAACAGAGGGAAAGATACACACAGGCTTGGATTGCCTTTGGATAAATTAGGGAGTAAGCGGTACAGCACAGAGTGTAATAAATAAATTGCTTCTCTCCAGTGTGATGGTATTCTAAGAGTCTAATTGTGCCTCTCTCATTCATGTGAAATAATACAAATTACCTCCCAGTATCTGTAAGTATAACAGTCCAGCACTAGGCTAGATACTTGGGACCTTAACAAATATCAGCTTTTAAAAGCTTTGGTAAAACCTACTTGAGATCCCATCAAACTCAAGTGCCCATGTCAGTTATTCTCAAGTATTCTAACTATAAGGACATGTCAGGTACACAAAAGACACGACTCATACAGCACGACTGCCCTAAAATGATAACTTTATCATAATGCACTTGACAGTGAAAAAGCAATAATAGCTATTTTGGGAACAAAAGAAAAACACAATGGATCTGATGACTAAGTGTTCTGGTCCCCAATGTAAAAGGAAAGTAGATCCCTGTCGTATTTAACTTGATTCCTTTGAATTAAATGCTTCCATTAGAAGTTTCCCAGAGTAGCTTTAATATTTAATTATGTATTCCACCAAAGGAAAGAACAAAATCTTTGCAAAGGGTTCTTTTGTGCATGTGAAATATTTATCAGCATATCTCTTTGGACAAGTATTTTTATCCCCCAGGCTGGGAAAAAGCTTCCATGTACAAATCAGTTTCAAAACATTTTATTTTACAGCTTGAAAGTTTTCTATACTTCAGCACCTCATGCCGTGACTTTGTTATTTCACTTGTTAATGAATGGTAATTAAATCTCTTTTGGCTGGAAAGGTTGGAGGGCTCCTGCTGTATTACAAAAACAATTTCTGAAAGTTACAGAAATGCCCAAGTGTCTAGAAATTAAAGAGTAAAGTTTGCCATGTTTTGAGTCCAAGTTTGAATCGCTGTGAAGGATTTATGTGGGAGAACAGCACGTCCAACTCAGTGTGTACGGTCTCCCCCGTTGAACAGACATAATTATGTCACTTTGTGTCTATCAGAGTAAACAGAATTGCATTCTTAATAATGTATGTTGTGGCCACAAACTTCCTTGATCTCACTAACAACTGCAGCAAACACTGCATAAACCCTATTAACATCCTACCTGCCCAAAGAACTGCTACATGGGTACATCTAAGTAAAGACTTGTTAATTATGCATTTGCTCAGTAGGGCTTGAAACACCAGCCTATTAATTTTTCTTCTTTTCTGTTTTCTCATTTCTTTCAGGTGCTTTGAGTCAGAAGATAAATGGAGTGCTTAGAGCAGAGGTAGATAAAGAGAAATAACTACATATGAAGGCATTTTGTGGTGTTACGGTGCTAAATAGAGACACAGTGTTAAAAAAGAACACCTACGTGGTCTCCACTATTCAGTTACAGTGAAGGCTTCTGCTGGCATCATATTGGTCCACAGTTTGTAAACCCAAACTACATTAATTCTAGTATAAAATGCCTTTTCCTGAGGGCAATAGTGGGAAAGTGGGAAAGTTCTGAATTTCTTTTAAAATTACTGTTTCTCAAACAATCCAGCACAAATACAGTTTAGCAAGAAACTGGAAACAGAAATGTGATGTGATGAGTCCATTCCTAAGCTGTAACTTTGGGAAGAGGTTTGCTGAGAGCAAAGCCCCCTCCGGTGAAGCGAGGAACATCAGACCTGTGGTGTGGAAAATGAGGCTCCATGTCAGTCAAGGATCGCTCCTTCTCCCTTTAAATAGAAAGAAAGAAAAGGAAAATATTATTTCATTCTGCAGCCCAGTGATGATTACAAACTAAGGAAATCTGTGTCCTCTAAAGTTTCTTTTATGCAACCACATATCAAGACATCATTAAAAAATTGTTGATTAAAGCCTGTTAGGCTAAACCGCCAAGACTAGGTGTCTGTTTGGATCTAATTACAAGCCTACTGATGGTTTTTGGAATTATTAAAAGTTAGAAATAAATGAGCTCTCTTCGTGCTACTCCCCAAAATGGTCAGAGCACCTCATTAGAGCAAGTTTCTGCATGAGCTCTGTGACTTCAGATTTCTAATCACCATCCCATTCTACCAAGTATATGCCTGTTTTCAAACAAACAGCTACATTCATCAAAGGGAGATATTTTTTCTTTGTTGAATTTTAATGAATAAATAGTGTTATGTCTTCACATTTTAACAAAGTTCTAGTGATAACTACACTGCCTGTGACACTTGCAGAAAACTAACAGTGTGCTGTGGGTGTAGTGATAGCCCCAGGAAGTTGCTCCATCTGAGGATGCAGGAGGGCTTCAATTTGATGGCCTTAAGAGGAGGGAACAAGGTTCCCTGGTTCTACTCTTAGGAGGCTGGAGAGGTAAGCACAGTAGAACAAATATGAATGGCAGTATTTTAAACTCATTGTGATATACCAAGAGTTTTCAGGGAAAGGTCCTGAGATCTTTAAAATTACCAAGTGGAGCTTTATGAAGTACTAGTTTATCTTAACAGCAGAGGTCTCAAGGTCAGGACCATTCCTTTCATTTTACAGTCATAGAGACCGAGACACAAACATGAGTGAAACCACACATTTGCAAAATCTGGCCTTGTCACATTAGTACCCTTTCTCAGTGCCCAGTAAGGGAAAAGAAAACACTTCCTAGAATTAACACTTTTCTCTTTGTCCCTAAATAACTGTATTGGGAGAGGAGGAAGTTCAGAGAAACCCTGTAGGATGACATGTTATGCTTCCTTTTCCCAATCTAACCCATATGGAGGTGGGAGAATAGCCAAAAGGTGGCACAGATGAACTTAACCATGAAAACCATTTATAACAGTTCTTATTTGTACCAATGTGGCACTAATGGATGTGCCATCTGACAGCGCTAAAAACTAACATGCTATATTTAGATGGCTCATCCTATCTCACTATTGGGCTTCCAACTTTGGAAGAGAAAATGATCCAGAGTCCATGCTCATTCTTTCTTCATGCTCCCATGGAGACAGCCACCAGATGTGCTCATCAGTATGGAAAAATCTATGCAGCTGAATATTGTAATATATTATGCAGAATTAATGTGCAAGCATCCACGTGCAAAAGCTCCTGGTTACTACTGACATCCCTCAGTGCAGTTATTTACATATAGAGGACTGTAGGATCAGGTCTCTGGTGTGGATTTAAGCTTCACATTTTCTCACCAATCCTTACCAAAATCAAACTGGAGCCCTGATGCTAGGAAAAGCAGTGAAGCAGAAAGGGTGAATGAGGCCGAAGGAGAGAATGGGACAGCTGAGAAGAAGAAAGCCTAAGATATCTGGGAAAGACAATATTCAGAATCAGAATCAGAGAGCAGAAAAAGAGGATTTCAAATTTACAGCCAAAATCTTAAACATTGGATTTTCAGCTTGAACACAAAACAAAGCTTAATTCCTGTTGCCACTCCTTATATTCCTTCAGCATCCCAAGGAAAGCTGCATTAGTTCAGTATCAAGACTAAATCACAAACCAGAACTGTCCTGTGCAAATCAATAAAAGCTTTAGATGATACCTTTGTGTGAGGTTATCTGTGAGTATTCTCTCTCATACCAGGGTAGTCAATAATGATATTAATGCTATTGTCCTGACAGGATCCTCTTTTTATTTGCCAAACCAGCCACATTTATTTCAGACACGATGTTAACATTAGCTAGCATGATAGAGATCAAGTCGGTGATTTTGTGTGAGCTGGGATTTCGAGCAACCTAAGATTGTACAAGTCCCTGGCTCTTTGGCTAGCATCTACACAACAGGCAGCACCTGTCCAGCCTAGTCTGAGGCAGGAATGATGTGGAATGGCTGTATGACAGGGATGAAGGACTCCTTGGGGAAGGACCTGGCTGCACAATAGATCTCGCTATTGCAGAAAGCAAAATACACATCATGCAAAACTGGCAGTTCAGAGAAGGAAGGCTGCACAAGAAGATTGTTTCCTTTGCAGGCTGCTGCGTGACACAAAGTGCAGTCTAGAGATTACAGAAGCTGCAGTTACCCAGGACTGCTACGTCCAGTTACGCCTTGGGGTGTGCATATCCTTCAAAGCAGGATGTTGACTGGGGAACAAAACAGTGAGGGACAGAGGAGAGCAAATCCCAGCACCTGCTCACCTCTTGGCTGCCACAAAGACAAGAGAAGTCAGGGCTGACAGCACAGTGCTAGTAGCTTCTGGGCAGAAGCACCACTAACAGCATCTGAATGTGCTTCTAAAACACAGATGTCAGACAGAGATGATGCTCAGCAGACTAGAGCCATGCCTACCCACAAGAACAACCACCTGAAAAGCTGCACTAATGGCAGATATCTATCCTGAACCTATAAACAGTGTAATGAGTCCAGCACTAATTGACCCACACCACAAAATTCCATTCACCGTGTATGACTAACAGATCCAAGTTCAGTCACCATCATCTCGCACAATACTTTTCTTTTACTTTAAAGCAGTTATGCCCCTAACAAGCTGGGTATTTTCAATAGTTATGACAGGAATTAATTTTAGGTACAATATAACAACAAAATATGGGTGTATTTTTTCTTCTCTTATGAAAAGAAAGAAACATGATGCCAGGGTCCAAAAGGGAAACATTAAAACTACTGTAAAGAGAATACTTAGCTGCTGGAAATGGATTATCAGGCATTATGGTAGCCTCATATATTGATCCTAAGGCTCCAGGAAGCCATTAGCACTGCACAATTGTTGCTAATTCCAAACATTAAGGTAACATTATGCAATTTAGAGATGGACAAAAATCACTGTTTATCACTGACTATTTTTCTAATTTAGTCATAAAAACTGTTTGCTGGATGAAATATGATTAAAGAAGAAATAGATACAGGCAGCTTTGAATTATATTCAACAACATAGAGAATTGTTTGCTTTATGTGTGAGAAGAGGACAGGCTGAGCATGGAAAGGGGTGGAAAGACAAAAGGCAGACAGAGAAAAACTTGTTAACAGATCATGTAATCTCACTGAGAAAATAAAGAAACATCTCTTTAAAAGTGAAGTCCAATAACTCCATTTTCAGAAGTGACTAACAGTTTCAGTGTCCCATCTTGGAGATACATTATCACAATAGTCTCATATCTCAGGCTTTGCAAATTAGGTCACTTTAATAGACCAGAAATTGGGCAACTAAGATCCTAAACATTATCTTTTAACCAAGAGAAGCAGCTGAATGCTCACTTGTCGACTGACAGTAGCAAGAAGGTAACAAACTGCTACTGCTTAAGGAAAAACAACAGCTACCTGCAGGAAAGTTCTTAGGCTCTGCTATCAAAAGTTAAGGCATATGACAAAGCCAGACTGACCATTGCTCACTTTCCTCCCTCTGGATGTAGGAAGGGAACAAGAAGCATATGGGGAATGCTCTACCCTGCAACCATTGCCAGTGATATCTGCTGCCAGAAGGGGATAGTCATCAGTCACAACTACCACCTTTTAGAATAAACAATAATAGAGGTTGTACACCAGGATTATGTACTTGCCACCTGAAGAAAGGTTGACCCCGCATAGCAGATGCTGTTGCATTTTCATTATAACTTGTAAAATGCATTGAGGCCCTCATAATGCTTGAGGATCTCTCATGATATTGGAAAAGTCATGGCAGTCGTGTGAAATACATGGTGACTGGAAAAAGGAAAACATGGCACCCATTTTTAAATACTGTAGAAAAGAGAACCCTGGGAACTACTAACCTGTCAGCCTCACCTCTGTGCCTGGGAAGATCACGGAACAGATCCTCCTAGAAGCTACACTAGGGGACATGTAGGACAGGGAGGTCACTTGAGACAGCTAGCATGGCTTCACCAAGGGCAAGTCCTCCCTCATCAACCTAGTGGCCTTCTGTGGTGGAGTGACTACATCAGCGAACAAGGGAAGAGCTACTGATGTCATCTATCTGGACTTCTGTAAATTCTTTGACTCAGTCCACTACAACATCCCTC
>JAAGNO010028080.1:21083-49793 GCA_033439905.1 Ceryle rudis | reverse complement strand
AATAATGATCCATTTTGTACCAAGGACACCTTGCCTTATTCATTGGATCCCTCTGAAGTTTGGTGGGGATAAAAACCTAAGTGTTTTCACTTGGGCCGTAAATGTTAGCGAGGTATAGGTAATTAAAATAATAAGACCTTGTTAGTGGCGATAGGTGATATCACTTGAATCTTAATTATTTGCTGTCAGTGCTGTGAAAGAGTTACAATACCACCAACTACTGCAGTATTATTAAATCTTTTGGAAAAGGTGCCTGTGAGGAGTGGAATTTTTTTGTTTCCCTTCCCGCTCGGCTGAGGGCTCCCACTCAAATCTGAGCTCTGAGGAGCGGGAGAGACGAAACTTGTCCGGAGCTGGGCTGCGGTCCCCGCGCAGGCTGCGCCCCGCGGTACCTCCCTGGCCGGGGAGATGCGTTGCTCTCAAACAGCCCCTTCCCGTCCCTCTTCTGCCCCCTCCTCGCGCCAGCACGTGTGCGACAGCGCTGCTCGGCTCCCTCACCGTCCCGGGGCGGGAAAGGGGATCCCTTCGTCCCCAGGGCTCGAGCGGGTAGCCCGCGGCAGGGCAGCGGTAGGGTTGGGTGGGTGGCGTTTCCCTGCCCGAGCAGCAGACAGGAGCGGGGTCGGTCTGTCCGTCAGTCTGTCAGTCCGGCTGCGGCGTCTGTCCCGCTCCGCTAGTGCTGCCTGTTGCCACTTGTCACCAACTCGGTAGCGAGGAGCAAAGAGGAACGGCAGCGTACTTGTGTATGTGTTTGGCCTGAAGTACCAAAAATGAAACTGTTGTTTGCAAAACATGAGAGGGATTTTTGAAAAAATAAAATAAAAAAACCCCAGTCAGGTTTCATTTTTCTTTCGCTGCAACTGCTCCGCGATACCCGGCACGGAACTGACCTGTCTGTGCGTGTCAGTTTTTCTTGGTCAGTGCTTGGAATATAAAACCAGAACGTTTGTGAATTTCTGGATGGTTTGGCTCAATAAACATAATTTTAAATAAAATGCAGGTTTAGATTCTTTTTCATCTCTTGAAGGGGGTAGCGTTCTGAAGGAAAGAGAAGGCAGAGTTAAGAATGAAGTACGATACGTTGTCAAACATCTAGATAATTTGGTAGGAAGATTTTTTCATAACTCAGTTTTTCTTTAGTTAGAACAATAACGTTTGAATAGTTGGTGTCCATTTTTATAATATTTTTAGTTAAAGAAACCTACTGCATGATTTAAGCAAACACTGTTTTTGAGAACACATAAAGTGTCAAAAGCACTGCAACACCAGGAATAACGAACACAAAAAAGAGTGGATGCTTTGGATATTGGAGCTTGTTGACTCTTGAAGGTCCACAGAAAGGGAGAAGGTTGGGTTTCTTTTGAAGTCATTCTAATAGCTAAGAGGAACGTACCAGTTGTAAAACTATTCAACAGCACTTTGTTAGCTAGGGAAATG
Organism: Ceryle rudis; assembly: GCA_033439905.1. NCBI lineage: Eukaryota > Metazoa > Chordata > Aves > Coraciiformes > Cerylidae > Ceryle > Ceryle rudis. The sequence continues at coordinate 48,359 of JAAGNO010028080.1, read as the reverse complement.
CATGAGGGATTTGAATGAGCTTTTGTGGTAGTGAGGGTTTTGGATAATTTGCTTGAGGATGTAAAACATTTTAAGTAGCTACACCGACTAACCAAGTTCTTGCTGTCGTGTAGTCTTTTGAATAGTAACTAAATAGGTTGAGTTACAGAAATATTTTTACCATCCCTGAATTTCTGCTTTTGTGTATTTCTGTAGAGTATACTGTAAAAAACCTAGAACAGTGAGAATGCATCATGGTAATGGTCCTCAGAATGCGCAGCGCCAGCTCCAGAGGTCCAGGTCCTTCACGGGCAGTGAAGGAGAAGAGCAACAGGCAAATTTACCCCAGTCCCCTGCGGCTTCCTTTGCACCTTCTGCAAGTCCATCTGCACCCCAGTCCCCCAGTTACCAAATACAGCAGTTTATAATGAGCCGAAGTCCAGTAGCTGGGCAGAATGTGAACATCACGCTGCAGAACGTTGGACCGGTGGCTTCAGGAAACCAGCAGATAACGCTCACCCCGTTGCCGATTCCAAACCCAACATCGCCGAGTTTTCAGTTCAGTCCTCAGCAGAGGCGGTTTGAGCATGGATCCCCATCGTACATTCAAGTTACGTCACCGCTGCCTCAACAAGTTCAGTCTCAAAGCCCTACCCAGCCCAACCCTGTGCCAGTGCAAACGTTACCAAACGTTCGGGCAGGCACTCCAGGCCCTGGCCTGGGCATGTGCAGCCAGAGCCCTACTAGAGGGTTTGTAGACGCAAGCGTGCTTGTGAGACAAATCAGCCTGAGTCCTTCTAATGGTGGACACTTTGTGTATCAGGAAGGACCAGGAATTGCACAAATTGCTCAAGGAGCTGCTGCACAAGTACAGCTTCCATCTTCTGGGACACCTGCCACGGTAAGGGAACGGAGGCTTTCACAGCCTCATTCGCAGTCTGGTGGCACCATTCATCATCTTGGTCCTCAAAGTCCCGTTGCTAGCGGAGCAAACATGCAGTCTTTGACTAGCCCAGGCCATATTACGACGACCAGCTTGCCACCCCAAATCAGCAATATTATCCAAGGGCAACTTATGCAACAGCAGCAGCAAGTGCTTCAAGGACAGCAGCTGGGTAGACCCATTGGATATGACAGGACTTCTGGTGGATTGATAGCAGGAGTCGGAGGAGCTAGTGCATTTGGAATGACATCACCACCTCCTCCCACAAGTCCTTCACGGGCCACTGTACCACAGGGGCTGTCGAGTCTTCCTCTTACTCCTACAGTTAATACGGCAGTGAAAAAACAACCCAAAAAATTGGAGGAGATTCCTCCTGCCAACCAAGAGACTGCTCAAATGAGAAAACAATGTTTGGATCATCACCACAAACAGATGGAAATTCTTAAGGAAACTTTTAAAGAATGCTTGATTGAACTGTTTTTCCTGCAACATCTTCAAGGGAATATGATGGACTTTTTAGCTTTTAAGAAGAAACATTGTGTTCCACTGCAAGCATACCTGAGGCAAAATGACCTGGACCTGGAGGAGGAAGAAGAGGAGGAGCAATCTGAGGTCATCAATGATGAGGTAAGAAATCTGTTGGTTAATGTTTTGGAATAAAATTGTAGATGAAGCTGTGGCACCTGGATTATGAAGTATTAGAGAATGTGACAGTGCCTGAAAAATCATTTTTCCTTGATGAAGTATGGCAGTTTTTCTTTAAATGGGTGGTCTGAGAGAATGCAGTTCTGCTAGGTAGTGTGATTTGACTGGGTGGTGCGAGCGTTCTGATCGATGGACGTATTTAAAAGAAAAGAGTAGAGAGGTGGAAGGAGCTTTCACTGCCCTAGGTAGTATGTAAGCCAGCACACAAATAAAGATGGTGTTGGTGTGGAAGGTGTTTTAAGCAATCAGAATGAATATGGATAGGAATCAGAGATTAAATTTCACTTAGTAGACTTGCACGCACAAACAAACCAAAAAAAAAAAGTCAAAAGTCTTACAAAAAAGAGGTTGACCTTTCTTTGACTCGTGACTTCTAACCACGGATGTTACTGAAGTTCAGTGTTGCAATGGCCAACAAAAAACCTGAATTAATCAAATTACTCAAAGAGAACACGTGAATTATAATGTATACGGGTCCATAGTAATGAACCAGGTGATTTAGTCTGCCTTAGAGCTCTGTGTATGCGTTGCTGTCTAAATGATTAAACAAATAGCACTTAGAGTTAACAAGTTAACTTTGTTGGTTAACAGACTTGAATTCACTGTTTATTAATGGCAAAGGACTTGAAATAAGCTTGCCACAGACAGATGCCTTGCAACTTTTCCTGCGTGTTTGTACCCGTTGGTGCAGCTCTGGGCCTGTAGCCCCCCGTTGGGTGCTGGAGCAATGTCCATCTTGTGCAGAGCCCACCTGCAAGTCTACCATGGCAGGTGGCCGCAGCAGGGTGCATCACTCGTAAAGAACTTAGAAAATCTGTAAAAAAGTGTATGGGTATAGAGTTCCCAGTTTGTAAAGAACCAGACCAAACCTGGTGTGTGAAAAAACTCACATTGCTTTGAAATACCTGTTAGGGTCTTCAGTGAAAGCTGATGATTCTCTTAGGTGTGTGAATCATTAGCGATTGTATCTTCAGTTGAAATTTGTGGGAACATTTAACAGTATAATAGCTGAAGTTTGAGTTGTTCTCTGCTTAATGGTCTGAACTTCTTGACTAGGAGAAAGATATTTCTGCTTGTGATAGTTACTGATAATTTTGAAAGAGTAATTTCCTTCTGTATAAAGTAACATAAAAGCTAGTCTGTTATAGTAATTATAGACAATGGATGTTCAATATTTTTTTTTCATCTGGTTTGTATTTTGTCAAATTGTCTAGGTGTTCTTGTTGGGTTGCGTGTTTGTCAGCTGAAATACCAGGTATTTTTAATGCACATTTTGAGAGATCTTTAGTGGGTGTAAATTGTACAGGTTCATTGAAGTCAGTGGCGCTACTACAATTTACATCAGTTTGAGGCTCTGCCCCTCGGTCTTTCGGGTTTGGGGTTTGCTGTACTTCACTGCCTTCCCTGATGGATCGTCATTTGTTGGGGAAAGCTGCTTGTCCATTTAACTGCTGCAGAATTTTGCCAAGTACAACAGCAAAAATCTTTACGTGTTTTCAAATGATGAATCCTTTTGAAAGATTTAAGGCATCTTTGGAGTATGTTCTTTCTTTGTATTTTTTTGTCGTCTTCTCTTTTATTTCCCCCTCCCCCTTCTTTATCACTTTCTGCTAAAGCAACGCACTTCATCCCTTGCCTGGAAAGGTTGATCACTTTGGGAAGCCAATGGGAGAGCGAATCGTGGCTGTGCTCATTGCTTAAATAAATGTTGGAGCTCTCTTAAGTTCAAACTGTCTGTCATGCTAATTTGTTGTCCGTTAGGAACAGCAATCATTAAATTTAAACACACTTTTATGTTAACTGGATTTAAGAAAAGGTCTCCAGTGATGAGAAGTCACTATAAATAGTGAAGGCTGTACTCTGTTCTGCTATTAAAAGTGAGACAGAGCTCTTTCTCAAACAGCCTGTGCTCAAACCAAGCTGTACTGATGGTGGTTTAGTTATAATCCCCTCTTCAGTGAGGTACCATCAGTACAAAATGAGTGTGTTGAACAGTTTAAAAAAAAAAAAAAAAAAAAAAAGAAGAAAAACTTTTAAAAAGAAAATGATTCTCCCTTCTTTTTTTTTTTCCCAAAATATTTCTCTCAGGTAAAGGTTGTGACAGGAAAGGATGGGCAGACTGGTACTCCTGTCGCTATAGCAACCCAGCTTCCTCCAAATGTTTCTGCTGCTTTTTCATCCCAGCAGCAACCATTTCAGGTACTTTTCAATGGTTCTAAAATGTAGTTTCATCCCAGATTTTTTTTCTTCATTCAGATTTGATATTTCTTAGCTGAATTAGAATTTTCCCAAGAGCCCATCCCTTATCATCTAAACAAACCAAAAAAACCTTTGCAATCTTCAAATGCATCAGTATTAACGAAGCCTCGAGGAATTTAAATCTTTGTCTCCAGGTTGCTGGCTTATTTCATTAACTTTCAGCTTGAATGTTTTCACTTTGATTTGTTTGTCTTTTGTTTCCCTAATGCATTTGGTTCATTTGTGCATTCTGCGTAGTGATAATATGGTTTCTTTTGTCTGTGGCATTGTAATTGTGGATTTCTTCTAAATTTCTGTTCTTTTTTTCCTTATCTATTAAAGGTTTTGAGTATGGCTACAGAAGGTTTTGGACTTGCCTTCCCTGAAATGTTTTAAACAACAATAATAACCCTCTGGCACAATTTTTTTAAATAACTGCTTTCCATTAGCTCTACCATAAATGTTTGGAAGAAGAAACTGAATTGCTTATTTTTATTATCTAAGTCCTTTTTTACCTTTTTTTTTTTTTTTTTTCTTTTCCCCCCATGAAAGAACACTGAACAAAGTAAAGAAATAAACGTGATAATCAGTTAAATTTTTTTTTAGTGGGTCAGTGATGGTACAACTTTTAAATTCAGTCTGGTATGGGTTCATGCAGCTACCTTCAACAGTGTGTTACCCAGACACCATTGCTTTCCTACCCCGAGAAGTAATATACCCTTATTTCTCTGCAACTAAAGTATTTACCTTCTAGTTGAACTGTATACGCTTAGTAGGTGTTACGGGGTGAATTACTGTGCTGTACAATGTAAGCTGTACAGTCTGTGCTGCCTTCACCCGGGTTTTGGAAAATGGAGAGTTCAATGAAATGTCAAATGAGTTGTATTCCTGTGTATATCAAGTGGGATGTTCCCTGTGATATTTTACAAATGAGTTGCTTAGTGAAGGAGCTTGCACTGAGAACTCTTCATTATGGCCCACACTGATGTGTCTGCAAAGTCTTCTTAGGTCGTCAGGCTTCATTTAAGCTGTTTAAAATATGTAATATTCTATCAGGTTATTTGTTCTCGTGATTAGGGTTATTGTCAAGCTATAGCTACAGCAGTGATGAAGCACCTTGAAAGTATTAGACCATTTCAGACCTGTTTCAGAAAAGCTAGCAGGTACATGATAAAAATGTACAAACCTCTCTGTGTAATTGTGATACTACATTTTAGCACAAACTGTTAAAAGTGCCATCTCTTTCCATCAGTCTTTCTCTTCGTAACTGTTTATAGAGGAATAACGTGTCCCAGTCAGCATCATCATCATTTAAATTTGAGTGCATTAAGTGCAGCACTCAGAATGATTGTTGTGGACGAGCTGCATAATCATGACCTCCGGAGAACTACATTGTTTTAATTAGAAGAATTTCAGTCTAATATTAGTGGTATGTGACTGCAATTATAAAGACATTTTTGCTCTTTGAAGCGTCTGGCCTAAATTACATGGTGATAATGCAGACAGCTGGGAGGCATACTCTCAGAAAATGCCAGTCAAAAATTCTAAATAGAGATGCAGCCTGAAACTGTGTAAGATCATCCAGAGAAAGAGATCATCCAAAGAGTTCAGGTGAAATAAATGGCATTTGGAGAACACGCTTTCTTAAACTCATGTCCCAGAAAGCATTTGATGCAAACGGGACATAAGCTGAATGCGTTAATTAATTCAGTAGCATTGGACAAAATAAGCTTTTGTAACTTATTTTGAAAATTCTATAAATTCTTAAGTATAGGACTCTCTGACAGGCGTTGTCAGTTACACTTGAGATAGGTGGCACGTCTGCCTCGTGAGCAGACAAACATTTGAAAACTTAATCCATGTTGAATCTGAGATGGAGTGAACTGTGTCCATTAGGGATGAATATGTCAGAGAGTCTTAAAACCAAAATTCACTCCTTAAGGCTATAGCTGTATCTAGAGTGGTCACAAATGCCCTCACAGCAGCAAGGAGATTAAACGTTATTAATTCATTGCTATTGATAGAATCTGAGTGGCATGAGATATATTCGGCTCAAAAAGGACTGCTCGAAACCCAGTCATTTGAGGTAATGTTGGCTACGTTTGTTAATACTGTTGGATGAATTGGTTTATTTCAGTACAGACTGATGTTTACTTTCTTAGGCATAAGTTATATTGGTAGAATTTCTATTGAAAATCAGAAAAGAAAAGACCTGTGAATAAGCTAGAAGATTCTCTTGGGAAATTGCTGTCTTTGCTATGTTGTCATAACACATTTTCACAACACTTGCAGACCCTTACTGTACATAGATATGGCAAATTCACACCATCAGAAAATTATACTTAGAGAAACTGAGTGCTAAATGAGCTCATTTTCTAGGAAGTAGAGGCTGCCATACCTAAAGTCTCTGTATTTTCTGATAGAATCTCCAAAGACCTTTCTTGGGATAGCCCTTATTTTTCTCATACCGAGTTTCACATTATATTAGCATTATTATTAGTATAGGGGGGTATAGCATGGCTAAATATTGAGGAGAGTTTCAAAAGATGATGTGGAAACTCACTGGAAGGAGTTGGGCTTGCACAAACACTGATGGACATTAGTAAATACTTGTCAGCAGTGCTGAGGGCCCAAAGAGTATGGATATCTTATACCCAAACTTGTTTGCTTCAGTATTCCTATACCTGAGTCTGTCATCTTGAGTTTTACGCTGAAAGGATCATCTGGAGCGTATTCTCTACCATTGTTGCCAATATTAAATGTATTACTTTTAAAATAAAAGTTTTAATGCACCGTAATCTCATTGAAGCTAAACTTCAACTTGCTGAATCAAACCCTGGTGATTTCTTTTGCATCTCAATATCAGTAGTGCTCTTCCAGGCTTGTTCATTCATAGTTTTGTGATGTTTAATCTCAGACAAAATGTCTTGTAATATCTGCTGAGCTCTGATGTCACACGAGCCTCATGGCAGTACTGTGTTTCCTTCATGGAATTCCTTTTGCCAGCCATGCAAAGAAGCACAAGTCTAGCATCTGGAAAACTGGAACTGGAACTTGTGTAACTTGGCTGAGATAACTTTTTATTCATTCTTCTGAGTCTTAGCAGTTTTTCCTGAGATATTTCAGGGCTAACTCTCATGGAGCTCTGTCCCAAGAGTGACAGTGGTGGAGACTCAAGTAAGCATAGACTGTCATCAGAATGAGAATTAATTTGTGTGTTGCTGATGTTTCACAGTGAGTGGAAAGGATTAGCTTTCACAAATATATTTGCTCTCATTTCTTACTTTTGTGTCTTGTTAGTTATGATACACTTTATGCATACATTCTCTTTCCTCATCTAATTTCTCTAATTAACCTGGTAATGAAGTCACATTTAATTTTGTCCTGTCAACGTTTTATTGCAGCTATATACTACATGAATACGTCATTCTGACTTCATTGCAGCATTATGTAAATGATGACGGGTAATACTCTAATGAAAAGTTCCATTTATTAAAAAGAAAAAGTAAAAGGAATAAAAAATACTGGGAAAATTTATTTTTTTATTTCTCGTATTTTCTTGGGTTTGGAATCAGTTTTTTTGAAATGTAGACGTGTTATATATAACCAACTTCATTAGTTTAGTTACTGCTTTAAAATTTAAACTCAACGAAGAGTATCTGTACACGGTGGACATCTTAAAACTTTATAGCAGATACTGAACGAGTCTTGTTCTCTTCGCTGTACAACGGTTCTGAAGGATTTGTTCTGTGCTGGCCTCTTTCTAAATTACATCTTGGTGTTAGACTATCTACGGATTGAATGTTTGTGATTTGTTTTCTTTTTCCAATAGCAAACCCATACAGGGACTCCAGTAACGGGGACTGTGAACACCATAGAAATTGAAGCTTTTAAGAGACAGCAGGCGCTTGCACCAGCAGGTATGTTCCACAGACAGAATTGCACTTTGGTTCTTTTTGTGTCTTTTTTTTCCCCCAAACAGTTAATGGAGCCCACTGTTCTGTACCACTTGAAATAACAGTTTTGCCTCACCTTGGGAGATGCCATATCCTTCGGACTATCTATTGTGAATGGTGCTGTGTGAAGGGTGCATTCCACTCACAATACATAGGACCGGGTCTGGCAGGCATGGAGACATCGTTAGGTTGATTGTTCTGGCTAAGAAGATTGGAGATGGCCAACTTGAAGTCAGAGGGACTCTGCCCTTGGAGCATGTTCTTCCTAAATGCTACACATGTATAGTAGTCGTAGCTTTCTGAGCTGATGTTGGAATCATGTGTAGTGGTTTGCTTTGTAAAATTAAACCCATTCCATTATACCATGCCATAAATGGAATTTGAATATCACAGATTCGTCTAAGAGACCACGAATTGAAGTGGGCCGTCATGGGATGGTTTTTCAGCACCCGGGTGTGGCTTCAGGAGTTCCTCTTCAACAGCTAATGCCAACGGCACAAGGTACTGTGTCACCACATGCCAGTTGCACATTAATTTAACACGGAGATGTTAGTGATGGGACTAGAAACTTGGGCTCCTAGCCTTCCAAGATCCTAGTCCCACCGCACACTTCTCCATGTAAATTAATACTTGGTATGCAATGCCTGGTTTGTTTAAGGAGCTGAGTGACGGGCTCCAAAGGTGCATGTGGGCATGGAAATACGTCACAGGTGCTGATGCAAAATGGTCAATCTGAGAATTCTGGAACTGAGCCAATGATTTATGAAAAGGAAACCTCCTAATTTGCAACATCATGACAAATTTTTATTCATGCCAAAAAATTTTTTAGTCATGTCAAGCTTTAGATACGTGTTAGAGTGAATGTGTTACGAACTAAATATTATTTAGGCTTGATGCTGTTATTTTAGGTTAAATTCCATTAGCTCTCCAGTCCCCTCCTTTTTTTTTTTTTTACGTATAAGAAATTTAGAAGACCTAGAATTACATGGGTTTTTTTTTTATAGTTGCTGTGCTCCACATTTTAGTTACAGTCCTGTGCATGAAGTACTTTGTTGTTTATTGTAATGGTGATTTATTTTGTGATCGTGATGTGGTATTTTCAAGTGATGGTGTCTTGTGGCAAAGTAAGTAACGAACTAGTCTTATTTGAAGTTGATTTCATCATTACATCAGTAAAGAACATTGGACATTTTAATTTCATCTGTGCTCTTACTTTGTAGGTGGAATGCCTCCCACTCCTCAAACTGTACAGCTGACTGGGCAGAAACAGAGCCAGCAACAGTATGACCCATCTAAAGGTCCTCCGGTGCAGAACGCAGCCAGTCTGCATACACCTCCGCCACAGCTGCCGGGGAGACTGCAGCCGGTGAATGCCCCCATGACCTCTCTCCCAGCTGCACTGCAGCTTTCACAGCAGCAACCACAGATGGTGGAATCTCCAGCGCAGCCTCAGATTCAGGTGAAGATTCAGCCTCAGAGCGTACCCCTGACTTCAGCTCCGCTTCCAGCACCACTTCAACAGCAGGTGCCACCAGCAATCCATGTGCAAGGACAGACACCAAACCAAGTGTCACAGCCACAAGCTGCGATACAGCAACAGGTGTGTGAAGGTTATTGGGGTGAAAACATGTTTCTTTCAATGCCCAGTAAAATCTAAGAACACTATCTTCCTGAAAATCTATGAAAAATGTTAATGTTTTTTAAGTGTGGACACTTAAATCTTTTCCTTCTAAAAATACAGGTATACATTTCTTATTAAAGTCCACATTATATTCTGCTGTAGTGTAGCGTAAGACAGTATTGAATCCTAAACTCATCACTAACAAATGTGTTTCTTGGGCAGACTGTGACTCTGACACGACCATCTGCAGATCCTGCTCAGACTTCCCAGCGTCTTGCGGCAAATACGCTACCACCTACCTCATCCGTTGCGCCAGCAACTGTCTCAGGCACAACACCGCCTTCTACGTACCCAGTACAAACAAACAGAACCTCTCCAGCAACTAACAAGTCCCTGTCTCCTATTGCATCAAAACCCCCAGGCTTAGCAGTAGCAGGGGCAGGAGCAGCAGCAGCAGCACCTAAAACACAAAGTCCAGCTCAGAATGCAGCAGTATTACCACAGGACAACTCTCAAGACAAGCTTGCTGAGCAAGTAAAGCTGGTAGGAGTCTTGTTTTTTCCCCTCAAACTTACAACCAGTTAACACACAGGTAACAATTGACCTGAGCAATGTGTCTGAGTTATTAAAAATGTCTTACTTTTCATGGGGCTGAGGTGTTTGCTGGTTTGTTTTTTCAGTCAGCTTTGTCCACTGACAGTTGCTTTTGTGGGCATTCAGAGAAGTTGAAGAGAACTTACTGGTCTTTATACTGTTGTGTTCTTTCTCTTTCTGTTGTATTGACTCTATCTACTCATTTGAAGTAACTGCAACCTTTACTTATTTTTGTAGCTAACTGGAGGTGTTGTTTTGCTTGTTTAAGAGGAACATCGCAGAGAATTTTTTTCTTTTCACAAAATCAAGCAGTATTATTAATGAAGCTGTATTTATCTTCTCTGGGTAAATACATCTTCAGTTTCAGTTTAGGCGAAGAAAAAGGATTGTTTGATTGCAGGTTGCAGATGTCTTGTAAGTTGTGTTTTGTACTGCCAGTGAACTGTTTTTATGCCGTTATTTAACAGTAATACTGGTTGGTATTACTCTTGTAACAAAGCTTGAAGAACTGTGATTCTTTTTATGTATAAGTAAGTTTTTCAATGATGCAGTGTTCAGACTTGATTTTTGTAATGTGTGTTTCATGCTGTTACACCTTTTTTTGCTCTGTTTTGATGAAGTGGGAGCAATTATTTTTCTATTTGGCTGCTATTTTAGGCGCATTCTGCAGCTTCATTTTAACTACGTGTACTTCTTTTTAAGGAAAATCAAATCCATCAGCGAATAGCAGAACTGAGGAAGGAAGGTTTGTGGTCCTTGAGGCGACTGCCCAAACTCCAGGAGGCTCCAAGACCAAAATCTCACTGGGATTATTTGCTGGAAGAAATGCAGTGGATGGCAACTGATTTTGCCCAAGAGAGAAAGTGGAAGATGGCAACTGCTAAGAAGGTAGCTGAAAAGCATTTTGTTGACAAAATACAATAGATCTTGGTACCACTCAGCTTGGTAGCAAAGCTATTTAAACAATCCCTTTCTATGGATAGAAGTGATGGGAATATAGTGCTCACTGCAGGGGGGGGTGGACTAGATGACCCTTAAAGGTCACTTCCAACCCAAAGCATTCTGTGATTCTATAAGGCACTGATTTTTAGCTTAAATGAGAAGCCACGTAGTCAGCTTTGGATATTCCCAGCGTTTGAAACAGACTAGATCATTGTATTGGTTGTAGATGCAAACAGTAGTTTTGGATTTTGTGGATTTTATTCCTCTGGAATTCAGATAGCTTTTTTAGGGGACCCGGTCAACATGCTCATTGTGTCATATTTGAAAAGTACAGCTGTCATGCCTGCCTCACGAATCATTTATTCCTTTTCAATGAAGAGTAAATACAGAATTTTGTAAATAACTGCCACTGGGTGTGGTTGCCTGTCTAATTCTTCTTTCTTGATCTCATAAAAAGATGAAGGAGAAACTGTGGAGTTCTAAGGACAGCAGTGGGAACATGGTAGAGAACTGTTTACATAGGGGAAGAGAGCAGCACAGTGGGAATAATTAAATCAGTGATGAAATGAAAATCGGGGTGGTGCGAGATGAAATATGTAAAATCTGTATTTACAATAAGCAAGAGTTTTCTATGGATTTTAGCGATGTTGCGTCTTCTTTTGATACATTTATGACCAGTTCGGGGTAAGGAAGAGAGCAACTGAAGGTCATTAGTTTAAATTGTCATCTTGTTTTCTACTGTATATTCTGAAATGATGGAAACTCTCTTCCTTATAAGCAAAGTATTGAAATAGATCTATCGTTTGGGAAAATGAAGATCTGCATTTTGCGTATAATTATATCTGGATTTGAAGCACTCCTTCTATTTATGGCCAAGGGTAGGATTTTAAGAACAGGAGAAACAGGAAGGGCAAGTATGAAATGATCCTTTACCTGGAAGTACACTTTAAACTTCTGGGAGTCAGCGTTCTAGGGACCTCCTGAGCTAAAGGTTGTGGTCAAGTCAGTCTGTAACAGCCATTGATCTTTCACTCATGTATGTACGCTCTTCTAAACTCCTTTTACCTTGGGTCACTGACATTTTGTGGTGTAACTTCTATGATTTTGTATGTGCTGTCTGAAAGAAAGTTTCTTTTGTGTGTTTGCTGCTGATTTCAGTAGATTGCTTAGTTACAATGCTTGTATTTTTTTTCTGAGTTTCGTGTCTGTTGTTTTATTGGCATGGTTAAGAATTAGAAATATTAGAGGTAAGTGGTTCGTGTGTAAAGTTATGGGCAACATCTGGCTGCTGCTAAGCACTAATATCTTACGAAATGCAATGCTGTGTATTTTGAGGTAATCTAATTCAGTATCTCTCATGCTATTTTAGATGGTAAGAACTGTGGCTCGTTATCATGAAGAAAAGAAACTTAATGAGGAGCGAGCTAAAAGGGAAGAACAAAACAAACTACGTCGAATTGCTGCATCCATTGCTAGAGAAATAGAATATTTCTGGTCTAACATTGAACAGGTAAAATACCAACTTATTAGTACTTGTGCAAGTCATTCTGGGGTTTTTTTTCATCTTCAGTAATTTAATTATAAAATGTAAGTGCTTTATTAGACTTGATTTGCATTTCAGGTTGTTGAAATAAAACTGCAAATTGAATTTCAAGAGAAAAGGAGAAAAGCTTTGAATTTAAAGCGAATTTCAAGGAGAGGTAACTGTATTCCCTTTCATAAGAAGTCCAGTGTAAATTCTGATGCTATTGTTTTACTTAGTTTCACTCAGTGGAGTTTAACCATGGTGGTGATAAAATTGTGAGATTCTAATAATAGGCTGTGAACAGATCTGAACTGTGAGTTACAGGGGGGGTTATGTTTTTATGGTAGACTTCATTAATGTTTCTCGTGTTTTATGTAGAATGCGTTTAAATGTTCACGTACAAACATAAAATTGCTAAGTTATCAATGCATACATCAAGTATAATAATTTTCCAGGTAAGGATACAAAATCTGCAGAAGACCTTTTATTGGAAAAAGACAGTGAAATGGTAAGTCTTTCTGTTTCTTAAAAAACCCATCAGATTATTTTAAATATGATTACCAGTGTGAAAAAGTTTGGATAAATGTGAAATGTTTTCCTGAAATACATGGTGATGATAAGCAGATATCTGTGTAGTAAATCACAGAATATTAGGGGTTGGAAGGGACCTCAGAAGTTCATCTAGTCCAACCCCCCTGCCAGAGCAGGATCCCCTAGAGCAGGTCACACAGGAACACGTCCAGGTAGGTTTTGAATGTCTCCAGAGGAGACAAGTAACTGTCAATTGAACATGTAGTCATAAGCACAAATATTATTTTTCTGGTTGTGAACCACGTGTTTAAACAGGGAAGTGGATCATGTGGAAGTTGATACGTGTCTCTTAAAGGAAGAATTCATACTTAGTCAGTGGCTTTGAATTGTTCATTCTAAGACTGCAAGACACGCGCACACACCCACAAAAAGTACAAAGTAGTTGCCAGAGTTCATTTCGGACAGGAATTTCATCTACTGTAACCAGGGGGCATAAAAGCATGTTTTCAGCTGTTCAGTGGTGATTTGTCTACCGAGAGATGTAGGTGTATGTTACAGAATGGATCAGGCTGAATGAAGCTTAAATACCTTTTGCCCTAGATGAAATATGTGCTAGGACTCTTGACTACATCTGTGCAATTAGGAAAAAAAAAAAGGGCGAGGGACTGTTCTGAGGCCCTGAGCCATCTGGCATGGCACAGCTGATGCCCACATGCTGAAATGCTCCCCTTTCACCAAGCAGAATGCCTGCATCCGAATTCCCTGCTAGGAACAACCTTCAGCATGTGTTACCAGCCAGACTGTGGCCTAGCACTGTCTGTGAGTGTTAATTTGCGCGAGCTGAACCACACTACAGAGGACGCTGGACAGCCGAGAGTAAATGCTTGTAGGCTTGTGCTGAATCCCTTTTTATTGACTAGTGACAATTTAGTCCTTGATTCCAACCTGGGTAAAAGTGTTGTGCCTTGGTAACGTTTGTAAGGGAAGGACTGTACTGTGGCTGTGTGCCACAGCTTGACCCAAGTCATTTGAACCGCAAATGCTTGAAGTGCCTGTTTGCTGCTTTCAGTGCAGAATCTGTTTTTGCATGGCCAAGAAAGTGCTAATAGATGTTAAGTGTCTATTAGCAAATGCTGTTTTATTGCAAGACACTTTTTGCTTTCTTTAAAAAACAAACAAAACCAACCCTCCCTAACTTTGTTTTCTACGATTTAAAATATTTTCATTATTTAATGCCAGGGTTGCTCATCATCTGGAAGGAAGAGAAAGGCAAGCACATCTTTGACTGATGAGGAAGGTGAGTCACTTTTGAAGATTGTGCATCAACAGTGTTAATACCTAAGTTGGATATTAAACCCCTGAAATCGCAGGTTTTCAGTCTGCTAGCACATGGATGCAGTGCTTTTCACAAACCAAATACCAGCCTTCATCCATGTCTTAGATTAGATAGTCAATTACATAGTAAATTTTTCTTAAAAGAGTTTCACTGAACATTTGAAAATAACATTTTCCCTGAAAACACACTGCCATCATTGTTGGTGGATTTTAATTCTTTCTGTCCTCCTTCCTTTGTTTCTCAAACCTTAGTGGTGGTCTTAAACTTCTTTTGAGGATTTCAAACTGAATAACCCATCTACGTCAGTTTCTAACGAAGAAAATCCCCAGTTTAAAGCTACAGAACATCCTGTCTGTGGTGACTATTGCCAACCAACACTTAACAGTTCAAGACTGCCTTCTGTCCTGAGGCAGAAGTGCTTCTCTCCTTTTCATTTATTTTTGAAGTTCTACATGTAGTTACTTACAGATGTTCTTTTTTCCATACACATTCTTTTTGAATCCTGCTACCATAATATGCTAGTACACTTCAGGGATATGTAATTGCAAACCTCCAGAGTTACTGTGTAATTTGAATGCCAAGATTAGCGTTTGGTTTTATTTTAGTTGAAGATGAAGAAGAAACAATTGAAGAACAAGAAGCTAAAGAAGGAAACATAAACCATCAAACTGAATTGTCTACTCTAGCCAAAGAAGGTAGGCATGTAGCTTGATTCTTCTCTGTGGTGGGCTCTGAAACAGCAGGTGAAAACATGCAGCAGTTACTGTATTTGTAAATAGAGTTATAGTTGAGAAGTTGAATGCATTCAGATGTTCAGTCACATGTAATCCATATTTCTATTTTCCTGTTTGGAAGACTGTAGCAGATAGGTTATGGGGTACCAAGCAGTCTGTACACTTAACTGGTTATCATACAGGGTGTCTTGAGAAAAAGTATTTCTCTGCTGAAGCACTGTGTTTGTTTAAAACCTCACACCAAAGACTCTCAACCTGAGTTCTTGGAGTGCATGATAAATACTTAAAACCAGAAGAGTATCAGATTGAACGTGTTCGTTTTCTCTTCACCTGTCTTGAGTATCTCAGAAGGGTTTTGTCACCCACCTGATAGGTCTGAAAGGGCCCTAAAGTGCTGATCTTGGGGGGCATATAAACACTTGAAGATGAGGGGCTTTTAGGGTCAGTGCTCCGGATGGCAGCTCTCTCTCATTAGCAGCATAACAGTAATCTCTGTGCTCAGCTTGATGTATGCAGCGTATCCCATAGGGATCACTTCACTTATCATGGTAGAAACCTTGCTGATTTTGAGAGGCAAGCTTCCCATTAAGCTAAGCCCGCCTGGCAGTTAATACGCAGTTTCCAAATCCATTTGTTTGGTCTGTTTGGCAGCTTAGTGGCTGCAGCCAGGTGGCCAGTTGGAGGGATTATAACTCTTGGCCAGTCAGCCAAGTTCCTAATGAGGATGTTTGCTGATTGATTGGCCACCGCCACCATGCACATTCCTGCTTCAACAGATCAGACAAGGGATCGTGGAGATGCTTTTTAGTGGGGCTCTCAGCCCAACTCAGATTTGAAACTTTGAAGTCTTGCATTGTATTCCAGTTGGAGTCTTGAATTGTATTTGGTGCCCCGAGCGCCCCAACCAGGGATTTACTGTCAGTTTGTGTGTGGGGTTCATAATACAGTAAAAAGCAAGCTGAGTGAGCAGACTGCTCAGCGTAATGCCAAGTGTTCTCTGATCGAGGTTACTAAATAAATACTGCCATCATCTACCTAATGATTACCTCTTCAATTAACTTCTGATTAGACAACTGGCTTTATACAGTTATGAAGAATGTAATGAGACCTAACAATCAATACCATTGTTTTGATATTTTTAAACTTACATCCTTTAATGACCTTCAGCTGAATTGCCTCTGGAAGATTTACTAAAGATGTATGAAGGTGCCTTTGCAGAAAATTTTTACTGGCCTCAGCCAAGGCCTGACAGTGAAGAGGACAGCAGTGAGGAAGGTAAATTGCTTTTTGTTTAGAAGTTGTGCTGACTTACAAGGTGAAATAAGTTGATTGACTCTTCAGTTCTCTATTAAAAGACATCTTATACTAGGGGAAAACAAATATTGAGTGAATCGCTTTTTTAAGTGAATAAAAATGTTATGTACAAGACTGAAT
Organism: Ceryle rudis; assembly: GCA_033439905.1. Taxonomy (NCBI): domain Eukaryota; kingdom Metazoa; phylum Chordata; class Aves; order Coraciiformes; family Cerylidae; genus Ceryle; species Ceryle rudis. The sequence continues at coordinate 31,821 of JAAGNO010028080.1, read as the reverse complement.
GGAAAGCACAGTGGCTGACTTGCTAAGCAGTTGTAATGATCATTTAGAAAAATTACATTTATTCTTGTTATTACTAAATATTTTTGGATAATGGCCTGTGAAGAATTTCTTGTGTTTTTTTTTTTCTCAGTTTGTGTAAAGAGGGTAGTGTTTGCCTGTCTTAAAGTCGAGATGTGTGAGATTCTCAGGAAGAATACTGAGCTAAAGAAAAGCCTCTCTGCACTGAATTAAACAGCACGCTTCACGGCTTGCTATTATTACACAGTTGCCATCTGCTCTGTACTAATGTGATGATAGAATTACACATTTGAGGATAGATTTTTAGTACTAGAGGACCTCCCTTAGAAATTGCAAAAAGCTGATGGTCACATTAGCCTGGCTAGTGTGAATGTCCGGAACATGTATGTGATCCTGAGCTTGTGCTATTTTCATTTCAGCTTGACTAGCCTGAAAGTCATAGAATTGTTTTTCAAAGTTATCTCCTTCCTTTAGAACCCTGTTTGAATTCTAGCCATCTCAATTCCTTCGTCTAAGGAACTGCTACTCGAGTTTATTTTAAATGCCACTGTAATTTTTCTCTCTCATAGAAATGGATGACCATATCTCGGATAGGGAAAGTCCTCAGAAAGAAGTTGTCCTCATAGACTCCCTTCTCAGCATCGACCAGTACAAGGGTATAGACAGATCAAGTCCTCCAAAGAAGCATATGCGAGACATAGCAGAAGTTGCTGCTGCCGCAGAAATGCTGTTACCTAAAGGCAGCTCTAGGATAACAACAGCGGTAAGAGTCGCTGTCTTCTGCTGCTGTGTGTGCTTACTTTCACATAAAAATGCTTTTTCCAAGATCTCACAGACTTTAGCAACGAATTACAATAAATATTTTTTTAGTTACTGAACTACAGAATGGTTAAGCTTTATGAATATAAGTGAGAAAATAAGTATCAAATCATTCACGTTACAGGTAAAATACAACACTCCATCGCTGCTCTATGGGCCCCTCAGAGAGTATCAGAAGATTGGGCTGGATTGGCTGGCAAAGCTGTACAGGAAGAATCTTAACGGCATTCTGGCAGATGAGGCTGGGCTTGGAAAAACAGTACAAATTATTGCCTTTTTTGCCCACTTGGCTTGTAATGAAGGTCAGTCCATTTGCCTAACAGTTCTATTTGAGACAGCTACTGGGCCAGCTTTATCTTTGTGTATTGTAGCCTAGGGTCACTTTTTTTCCTCTCAACTGAATCAGACTTGAGTTAATGCACAAGGTAAGATAACATCACAAAAACTTTCTTAGATTGTGTGACGTAGATATGCCTTCTTATCAGGTATACTGTTTGGTCAATCTTGTTTTTACCTTCTAGGTGAAAAAATACTCTTGAAGCCTAGTTTTTTGGTATAAAAAGGCCTTACCAGATGGCCACAGAGAGTTAAATTCAAGGAGTAAATGTGAGCAGCTGGACAAGTGTGTTTTCTGTGTCATCTCAGATATTACTAATAGTGTTATACTGACATAAGTATATGGGTGTAAGAATATAAGTAAGGCAAAGCTTGTTGTGGAGGTAGTATCTCTTATTCAAGCAGTTGATGTAGTTGAGGCAAAAATAGGTATTAGGTGCATGAGGGTACTTGAAGTCTACAGAATAAGAAAGAATGGATTAGTCATTAAAATTCCTCTCTTTGTTGTTACTGGATCTCACTTTTAATGATGAATTTAATGCACTCTGCTTCAAAAATCAGGAGAGAATATAAGCCACAAGAATTTCCAGGAGTCTGTCTCTGCTGTTAACTGCTGTGTTTCCCCTTCTGTAGGTAATTGGGGCCCTCACCTTGTTGTTGTACGGAGCTGTAACATATTGAAATGGGAACTGGAGTTGAAACGCTGGTGCCCGGGGTTGAAAATACTTCTCTACTTTGGCAGCCAAAGGGAACTTAGGGCAAAAAGACAGGTACTGTGTATTTTACAACTCTTACGCTGTTGTATTTAGCATTTTAGATGGCAAGACCTTTAACATGCATTTGTCAATATGTTCCTTACATCCTCATGGGATACGAGAACCTTTTGACCCTAGGAGTTGATTTACAAAGAGATTCACACCTGATGGTGCCAGGTTGTCAAAGGCATTTTTGGAACTCCTGGTTATTGGGCAATCCATGCAAAACTTAAGCTGTGTTCTGAACTGACTATAATTCAAAGACCGAGACTGTCCTTTAGAATGCTTTGGGTCATAGCAACTTTCTGTTCTTGGTGAAGAAACAGCTGGTTGTAAGTTACTTGAGAGTTCTGCCTTAATTTTTCTGTCTCATCCTTTCTTTTCTTTTCTGTAGGAATGGACAGAACCCAACAGCTTCAATGTGTGCATCACTTCCTACAAACAGCTGTTCAAAGGCCACACGGCATTTATGAAAATGCGATGGAAATACTTAATAGTAGATGAGATGCAACAAATAAAGAACATGACTGAGAAACACTGGGAGGCACTTTTCAGTCTCCGCAGGTAAGGAGCAGACAATTGTTTTCCTGCTGGTAGTGGGTTTTTCACTCTTCATATCGCACAGTTCTCTTCTTAATAGAAAACTGATAGAAACCCTCTTGATTTGGTCTGCCCAAGTTCCTGTGCAACATGCATCTACAGAGGTGTCTTTAGGTGAAACAGTCAGGAGTCAGCAACATGCTCAGGATCGTTTTGTTGCCACTGTCATAAGATAAGATAAAGATATCAAAAGTTCATTTACCCTAGTTTTAATTTTGTAGCACTACTTATTTCTTCTGTGTATTTGACAAACCTACAGTAAAGAGCCTTTAAAAACGTCCTTTTCACAATGAACCTAGCTCAATGTTTTATTGTTAAACATCTTATTTTATTATTCACAGCCAACATCGCTTGCTTCTGATAGACACTCCTTTGCATAACACATTAATGGAGTTGTGGACCATGGTACATTTTCTGATTCCTGGAATTTCCAGACCGTATCTAGATTTTCCAGTAAAAGCAGCTAATGAGGAGAACCAGGATTATTGCCATAAACTGGTCATCAGGTTACACAGAGTATGTTGCATTTTTTTTTTTTCATCTGTCCTACTACAATAGTTAAGATGCTGGTGGGGAAAAAAGAAAAGGAAGAAATGAAAAGGTGTGGTTCAGCTTGAAATTTGTGGCCTTTCTTAACACTTTGTTCGGTTCAGAGAGAAAGTCCTGCTGAAAACAGGGGTTTCTGCTACCAGAGTAGTACAGAGATTTCTTTTAAAAAGTAATCCAAGGCTCGGATTCTGAAGCATAATGTACAAAAGTTAAAGAACAAACCAATGTCTATACATCTGTGAGCATAGCAGTATATATATACACTGTGTATGAGGTTTGTCACATCAAATGTGTTAGGTGTGAATAGGTTTAGCTTCCTTTTGTAAAACCATGTCTTTGAAGTGAGATCTTTTTTTTTCCTCAATTATGAAATGTTTCAGATGATTCAGCCATTTATTTTGCGAAGATCAAAGAGAGACGTTGAAAAGCAGCTAACAAAGAAATATGAACATGTGCTAAAGTGTCGTCTTTCTAGTCGACAAAAAGCTATGTATGAAGATGTCATATTACAACCAGGGTAAGGGCTTAAAGCAGTAAATAAAAATTGCTGTCAATTTTGGTGCGTAAGCTAGATGATAAATGATTGTCTTGGATGGATGTCTTCTAGCATTTTTCTCAATTTTTTCATTCTGACCAGGGAATAGAATATGAGTACATTATAAAACAAAATTACAGGCAAGTGATGCTGTGGTCCTAGTGAAAATCAAGTGTTTACCTCTCTAATGTTGTAATGATCAGGTTTGGTGCTATTTTGTTTTAAGATTCATGTCTAATAAGTGGTTCTTTTTGTTTCTTAAAGCCCAGAGTGTTTTGCCTCACACCTGCCCATTTACCTGTGCTGTGATATCAAGTGGTATAGGTGCAGGGATGAAAGAGGAAAGAAGCAGGTAGAGGATAGGGAGCTGGTTAGAATGTATTTAGCTGTAAGGTAGCCAAAGGATCCTCAAGTTTCTCATTTCCAAATTTACATTTGGTACGGTGCTACTTGAAATCCTCTAGAAAGACCTAGGTAAACTCTTAAGTTTAAGACTTCAGCATAACATGCTGCATTGCACATTCTTACCTTGCTGATTTAGGGACATCTCCATGAATTGCTGTACTTAAATGAATGTATTTCTGTATACATTATGTGGTAGAACCCAAGAAGCTCTCAAAAGTGGACACTTCATCAGCGTCCTGCACGTCCTGATGCAGCTGCAACGGATTTGTAATCACCCTGATCTGATAAACCCCCGGCTTTCAAGTACCTCTTATGTATCAGAAACACTGGAATACAATACTGCCTCTCTGGTACTGCGTGCCCTAGAAAGGGATACTTGGAAGGTGAGCAGAAAAGTAAACTGTTTTTTTCTCTCTTAGTGCCTGTGTAGAATTTCAGTACTTACTGTTGTTTTCTTACACATCACAAGTCTGTCTGAAGTTTATAGACAGAAGAATTCACTGTTCTGTAACTGTGCCTACCACGGACATACTTGCTGCGTCTCTTTCTGGTAATAATACTTTGAGCTTTTCAAGTGGTTTGTAATCAGTAATTTTTCAGGAAGTGCTCTGCCAAAGAGAATTTAGCTTTCCTTTCATCATACTCATGTTTGCAGGAATTCTCTGACACTGAAAGCATTCACTTATTTACAGCATTCTGACATTTCCTTTCTGCTTTCGATAGCTAAAGGAGAGCAAGACTTACTCTTCCATGTAAGAGTAAACACTGATTCAGTGGCTGAAGTAGTACACTTCTGTCAGTCCATTTGAAGTACAGTTCATTGTGTTATCATTAGAGAAGCGATCCCCGTGTTTGAGATAATTGGGGGAAATAAGTGTGTTAGAGAGAAGTATGAGTAATGGAGTAGATGAGATGATCTTTTTGGTTGATCTTTCCATCCTTTGTATTTTTTCTACTTCTAAATTATATGCGTGCCTTTATAGTTCAGCATTTGAGCTTGATACTTAAACACCTCTAAGAGTTCTAATTAATTCTTTGGAAAATATAGTACAATGGACCTTTCTTTCATTTCCATAACTGGCTAATGATATAAATTCTTCTTCCAGTGCTGATGGGATTATCATTTTAAGATACATTTCCAAGATTTCTAGACAGTTTTGGCTAATAATGAATAGTTTTCTTCTCAACACAGCATTTATTTCAAGTTAAAAAGTAAAATACAGAAAGTGAATTCATAGAATCACAGAATCGAATCATTAAGGGTGGAAACGACCTTCAAGATCATTAAGTCCAACTGTCTACTAAATATCTTGACCACTAAACCATGTCCTGAAGTGCCACATCTAAATGTTTTTTGAACCCCTCCAGGGATGATGACTCCACCCCCTCTCTGGGCAGCCTGTTCCAAGGTCTCACCACTCTCAGTAAAAACATTTTTCCTAATATCCAACCTGAACCTCCCCTGGTACAACTTAAGCCCATTTCCTCTTGTCCTATCTCTAGTTACCTGGGAGAAGAGACCAACACCCACCTCACTACAGTCTCCCTTCAGGTAGTTGTAGAGAGTAATTCAGCACAGAACATAGAGAGGACTTAACTGTTTGGGTTGTCATATAAAATAAACCTTATTTTCCAATATCCCTAGGAATCAGACCTGTCTCTCTTTGACCTCATTGGAATGGAAAACAAAATGACTCATTATGAAGCACAAATGTTGCCGAAACAAAAGGTTACTAGAAAGTTGATTGAAGAAATCTACAGCTCCCCTCCACCACCGGCTAGGCCCAACCCAGTGAAGCTCAAACCAAGCAGGTATGTACAGCTGCCCTCCTTTGAAGCAAGAATTATAGGGGGAAGTGTAGTTCTGTTGCTGTGTTTAGAGTTCTACTGCAGCTGTGTTTCACACCAAAACTCAGACTTGACTTTGTATTTTATTATTCTGTTTCATTATTGTTTATCCTTGAAAATAGGGATTCTATTTTAATTTTTTTTTTTGAGATGTACAATTCCATTTGAAGTTTTCTTATGGATTTCTCATGGTTTTTACTTCACCAGCAGATGAATTTTGTTCTTGGGGTCCTTGTTCACAGCAAGTTGTGTTGTTTTTCAGAATTGGCATGGAGATAATTCTTCAAGACTAAGCTGGGCCTACAGTGTTATCTGTGCTTGCAGTGTTATAAGAGACATAGAAAGTTTTATAGAAGTAAATGTTTTAAGAGTATTTCTCTCCCGGTGAAGTAGTCATCTCAGAGTAACGTGCAACAGGTTTTCTGATGCAAAGGATCTGCCTGATGACCTGCTGGCACAGGAAATGATATGAGATCACTGTTCTTTTTCCAATTCTCAAGCTAGACACTTCAAGCTGTTTGCTGTCATTCTGATGCATCCTGCATTAAACTGTATGCAAGACAATTAAAGTTTTCTTTTTTCTTGGGCTTGGCAAAATGACCTTATAGAACATCCACACGTGAAGTTTGCTGAAGTGATGAGTCTTGCCAGACAGCTTCAGCTATCAGCGAGAAAGAGATTGGCATCTGATGATGATGTGATTGGTTTATACTTTCTTTGTGTGACAGAGCTTGTTTTTAAAAGCCAAGGTGTGATCTTCCTGTAGATTTTGACTTTTCATATTTTTTTCCAGGTTGTTTCAACCTGTTCAGTATGGTCAGAAGCCAGAGGGCAGGACTGTAGTTTTCCCCAGCACTCAAGTACAACGCACAGTGACCACAGCGACCGTAACTCAACAGGGACAAATACGAGGAAGGTCACCCATAGCTACGGTGTCTTCAAATCAAGGTAACAGACGTAGCGCTGGGTTGGTTACCTGAACCTCTGCATAGATGGATTTAAGTTAGTCTGTTAATAGAACTCCTTTTCCCTCTAGCTTAATGGTCTAGAATACTAATAGCTTAAAAATACCAACAGACTAATTGCCAGTAAATTTCCCCACTAGTTTCTACAGTATGATCTGCCAGTATAATGCAAAACTAAGCTTTGTGTAAGCTAACTGTTAGCATATGGAATAAATATGGCACAGTTGGTATTTAAACCTCGATCGCGTGTAATGTTCTGTCACAGATGGGAATTTACAGTGCTTTTGTGTATTTATTTAACCTTTAAACAATGCTTTCCAAATATATAATGTTGTAAAAATAGGATGGAGTAAGAGGTGTGGCTAGAAATCCCAGTCTGTAAGGACAAGCCGTTCCTGTAGCCATTTTAATATCCTGTTGGAAGGTTTCTTTTTAATGCAGGTTGTTTAAAAGAGTGGAGTTAAAACCTCTAACAGCTTGCACAAACAACCCTTATTGATTGCAGCCGCAGCAGCACAGTTTCAGACAACTCAGGCTTCCACCAGTGCTCCAAGACACCAGCCCGCAGCGACCTTCACCACAGCAACTAGCACAGCCAACCCTGTGAAACCGCGGGGCCAGACCTCTGCGCAGGCCGCCCAGCTGGGCCAGGCCCAGCAGCCACAGCCCCCCCCGCACACCATCCAACAGAGTGTGCTGCCTCAGAGGCTGGTTCTCACCTCTCAGGCCCAGGCACGGTTGCCTAGTAAGTGGCCTTCCCCTTTCAAGGTTTCTCCCACCTTTGTACTACAATGAGGTTAAGTTACTAGGCACCCTAAAATGTGTACAGAATCGTTGTTTTTTTTTCACTCTTCTGATTAGCCTTGCTCAGTATGTTGCTTATGACCAAGGAAAATCGAAAATTGGATAAGAAACAATAGAATTGCTGTGGACATACATTAGCGGTGTCAACTTAATCTCCTATTTCTGCATGTTTCTTCTGCTGGCAAGACTTCCTTCAGACCAAATGTTTTAGCTCTATCCTAATTATTCCTTTCATGTTAAACACTAATCCATCTGCTAAAGGCCTCTCTCGCAGAGAGGGACGTCGCAACTGTTAGGCAGAGAAAAGCGATGAGGCTTTGCTTTAAGGTTGTATGTGCACTGCCTATTAGCATGTGTATAGAGTACTGAGCACTGATGTATTAATTTTATCTCTGGGGTACTGCACTGCCTTTACAAAAGCTAAATTTTTTGCACCGATATTTTCTCAATATCATAAAACTTAATGCTTAAGTCTAACCTTTCTGCGTTTAAATCACAAAAAGCTTGGCCCATGTCACTTTAAAGCTTTTTGTTTTTTTTCTAAGTGCGGATCACTTAATATAAATCGTGTTTCATCAGAAAATTCCATTTCAAATGTGTATTTACAGTGCCACATGTGTGAATATTTTTGTGTCTTCTTTAAATGTTCCTTCATGCTCTTGAAAAGGCAGTGAAAATCACTTTAATGTCTATACTCGTTCTGTTACAAAGTGTCACATGAGTTTTCAGGTAGCTCTTAACTTTTTTTGCTAATGAAAGTGATAACTCCTAAAATGTCGATGTTCTTACCCTTTAAACAATCAGCTTTTTTCCAGTTTGTCCAACAAATATAGAAAGCAATACCTGCTTAACTTTTATATGACACTTTTGATGCACTAAGTATAATTATGCATGGAAGGCGCTTCAGCACCAGTTTACTAACCAAAACTTAGAATTGTCAATGTTGAGCAACCCGCTTCCCACTTTGTTTTTGTTTTTTTTTAATGCCTGTTTCCCTCCTTAACAGGTGGTGAGGTAGTAAAAATAGCCCAGCTGGCTTCTATAGCAGGAGCACAAGGCAGAATCGCTCAGCCAGAAACCCCTGTAACTCTGCAGTTCCAAGGGAACAAGTTCACTTTGTCACATAGTCAACTTCGCCAGCTCACTGCAGGGCAGCCTTTGCAGTTACAAGGTACCTACTTCAAACCAGGGAGGAGTTTTCCATTGGTTAGAATGCTCAGGTTTTGTTACAGGCAACAGTCGTTGCTATATGTTGGGATTTTTCCATCCCTACTGCTTGTACTGTGCTGCTCTACCTGTTTTCTGCGTGAGACAGGGATAACAGGGTAGCTCTGTTTTGAAAAATAAATGCCTATCAAGTGAAAGACGCTGTTCCTTTCTTTTTCGCTGTTGTATTTCAAGATTTTATTATTGAATGTGTTTTCGCATGTATGCAATACAGCTAAAGTAAAGTGAGGTGTTATTTCAGATAAACTCCCTGATGAGCAGAAACAGACAGAACTGAGGATGTTCTTGGTTTCTTCTGAAATGGGGAAAATAATACTTCAAGATTGGTGTGCCTCTGAATTTTGACCCAGCTATTTCCCTCACCCCAATGCTCTACCGACAATACATTGTGCCCTCAAATTTCCCTTGCTGGTGGTATGTGTGTTGCCAAATTCAGGGGAAATGTTCACCAATGTAGAAATCTTGATTTTCTGTGACTAACAGAATAAATAGAGGACACTTAAGGGATGATTTTTTGGTTGATTGGATTTTTCCCAAATTCCATACGAAATATCTAGATGTAGAGTGGTACCCCTATGACATGAGACTGCTTTTTAACTATGAATACTTGGGTGTTTCCCTCCTGTAAGATATTATGGAATTTTAGATCATATTGGTGTAGTGAACTTGCTTGGGAAAGTTTAGCATAGCTTGAAAGAGTAATGAACAGTTTGTAACAGTAGTATGTTTTGCTAGAGAACACTCTTCTTTTCCACTCTATCCAGACTAATTTTTTTAATTTTTTTTTTTATTTAATTTTTTTCTAATCCTTTGTTGCAGGAAGTGTTCTTCAGATTGTTTCAGCACCTGGCCAGCAGTATTTGAGACCTCAGGGTCCAGTTGTCATGCAGACGGTTTCCCAAGCAGGAACTGTTCAGAACGCTCTGAACGCTTTAGGAAACCAGCATCAAGCAGGTGTCCCAACTTCTACAGGAGTGACGCAGCAAGGTAGGTTTTCTAGCCTGAAGAAATGTCTTCCTCCATTGTTCTGTCTTGGATTTTTGTGAAAACAGTGTAATTATCTGTTAGATATCTGATGTGTAGCAAGGTACAAATTTGTGATACCCAGTGGACATTTAGGCTAAAAATTTGTCTGCAATTATGATGTGTTACAGCTATGAAATGTCTACTTATTGACAATAACAAATGAAACCAATCTTCAGAAGAATAAATATATAAACACAAGGTTTATCCTCAGTTTGTATTCCAGGTAGAACTGCAGTTAGTAATTTGTCGTCTGGTGACATGGGAGCAGCGTTAAAACCAGCACCTACACATGGACAGTCACAGGTACTTAATTCTTATTTTCATATGAAAACACAACTTTTCAGAATTGGTACTAAGTCCATATAATAGTTAGAAGCTATAATTTACAAAGCTGGAATGAATTAGGAAGTTTGATGATTACAGAGTAGGTAAAAAACCCAGCCACTTTTGTCAGTGTTTCAGGTTGACAGATCTGATGCATTTTCATCTCTAATCCATAGTTTAAAACAAATTCTGGTGTCTAAAAGCAGCTAACAGCTTGCTTGTGCTGTGATAGCAGGCAGGTTCTGATAACTCTAACATATCATAATTAGGTAGTAATGCATAAATAAAGGAATCAGCATTTTCTGTGTGTTTTGAACACAAAGGCACTTGGGCAAATTTTTATAAATTTCTCATCTGCAGAAATTTTTAGAAGAGATACTCGAGCAACCTATAAAGCATAGGGGAACATCAAGTATACGTTACACTGTTCAAGAACCTGCATCTTATCAATATTAATGTATTAACTAAAATGTCCCAGATATAATTGATAACTTGGTTTATTTCTGAAACTATGAAAATGTACCTTT